>JAVTVY010010762.1:0-57776 GCA_036873755.1 Hanleya hanleyi
GCTTTATATGAAATCGCACACCCCCACCACCCCGCTAGAAATCCTGCGTACGGGCCTGTATGGGGTCTACTTGGGTCGTGTAGAGTGGGGAACTCTAGTCGGATCACGTGACTAACAAGTGGATATAAAACAAGGATTTCGAAAAAATCCGGGAAAACGTGCTCAAGATATTAGAAAATCGAACTTTACATCCAGTCAAATGAGATTAGGCGAGCTGAACCTGGGTCAAATGGGCCCTGCAGTGTCTCAAATTGAAGCGCTCGTCGAGGTCACTCCTGGCCACGTGACTAACGGGTGGTTGTAAAACTAGGATTCCGAAAAAAGGGGAAAATCGGACTATACACACGGGCGTCAAGTGTATATATAGGGGTCGGGTCCACAGAGGTCGTGCATAGAGGAGCTTGAACCTGAATGTTTGAACTGATGGAAATAGGAATTGATGACGATTGATATGAGGATAAATGAATGTAAAAGAACGAGTGACTTTCGATAATATTTTAGAAAGAGTGACGTCCCCTGTCGTGACGTCAACTATATGTTTAATCGTACGAAAATAATGAAACTCGAAGCCAAAATACCAAAAATTGACCTCCCCCGACTTTCTTACATGACGACCGATTTCTCCCTAAGAAACATCTTTCGCGCTCTAATAATCTCCAGACAAACAATAGGTCTACATAGCCACCATTCGTTCACTCGCTATAATCTTACAATGTTTATTTTCGATAATTTAAGTGTTATTCTTTACACATATCAAGCCCTCTGACGAATGAACGAACAAATGACACATCCCTTCTCTGTTATATTCATTTAATCCGCCGATTGGCCTACGTCCATTGCTCTCCTTGGTGCTGAACGTAGGTCTAACCGCGGATTAAATTAGCGTTTCAGCAGTACGCTTTCAATAAGACAGATTGTAGACACACTATCATGACCAATCAACGTGTAGCCTGAGATGGGCGTGTCATTTGCTCGCTTGATATGTGTTCAAAAAAAAGAATATAAGGAGTGTATGAATAGCGGATATGTGGACCCATTGATTGGCTGAGGGTTGTTCGAGCGTGAGTGAAATGTTTGATTTATTTTTTTCGGAAAATGCGAATGCGGGGTACACATCCTGGGTCCAAATCGGTCGTGCATTGTCTCGTCTTGAAGCCCTCAGCAGTAGACTACGACTGGGTGGTTTTGTTCGGAAGTGACGTCATGATGCGCATGCAGAATCGAGGCGTAATAGCGAAACATGGCAGTTAGGGGTGCGCACATGTATGTTTGAGCGACTGAGGAGCCGTCCTGGGTCCAAATATAGCGAAGCTCTCGGCGTGTAGACTACACTCGGGATAGTTTTTGATCGGAAGTGATAAACGCATACGCAGTCGAGAAGTAGCAGAGAAAGACAGCATTTTGAGGTGAATAGGGGCCATGCTTGCTGCAACTGTTCCGTGTATGGTGTTGTCTTGAAGCCCTCGACATGTAGACTAAGATTGGAGTGGTTTGACCGGACCTGACGTTATCGTGCTCACGCGCAGTCGAGGCATAGCAGCGAAGCATGGGATTTTAGGGACCATCCTGGGTTCAAATATGGGCGTGCAGGATATCGTCTTGACGCTCTCGTCGTGTAGACTAAGACTGACTTGGATTCGACCGGAATTAACCTTATGATATACATTCGCAGTGGAGACGTTTTAGCTGGCAGATTATGGGTGCGCAATTGGCCGGGAAGGGTGTCACATTGTAGTTCTTGCTGTGTAGAGCCATACAGTGTCCTGGACATGTTGTAAATGTGAAGCCATGATGCGCATGCGCAGTGGATTAGTAGCAGATAAATTTATATCAAAGTGTTTGCGGGTTGTGACTGGGTGTAAAGTGGGTATATGAAAACCATACTGGTCGAATGTGTTGGGTTCTATGGAACGCTTTGTTGGGTAGTCATACAGCTTCCTGGTTATGATATGACGCCATTGTGCGCATGCGGAGTAGTAAAGAAGAACAGTGTCGTTTGGATGTGCATCCTGACGGATGAAATCTACACCTATATACTCCAATCCATAAGGGAGTGCATGTTGACTTTGGGGTGGACCCTGGAGTGACGACACGTGACCGTGACATCACTTGCGACGTCATCATTAGTAAACGAAGTCCCATGTTCGGACGCGCACTCGGGCCATGTCCCTCCGTATACACGAACACACTCACTGCCAGGCTATGGTTCTATTGAAGCTCTTGTTGGTTCAGGTCCGTCGTAGATCCGGTAGAATACGCATGGTAATGCTTGTGGTCATACTGAAACTCTAGGCGTAATATCAAGGGAGACTACTTTTGTTGACAACTGATGTCATAGAAATAGAGAAGACAAGACCAAACAAACACAATCGAACTGGTTTATACCTGATTTAAATTGGTTCGAACCCGTTTGAGGGGTACCAGTGGGAACCGCCGTCATGATGTGGTAACGCCCTCAATGCCTGCCTTAATACATTGGTGTCCTAACGCTGGACAGTAAGATGCCCTACACACACACGCATGCGCACACACGAACAAGCACACACCCACACACATATCAATATCTCCTAGTGTCTTAATACCTTAACGCAAACAGATGAGACAGAAAGAGAGATCAACAACAACATAGGATTGCATTTCTACCATTTTATTATCCCCAACGGTATTATCCCCATCATACCCGTGGTGGAGGAGCCGCCCTAGGTATGTTTATGTTGGGGTTTATCTTCTTTGTGTCCCATCATCATCATGGTCGCTTTTGTCCAATGAGAAACTCCCCATGCCGTAACACCTCATTGTCCATCGCCACGTGACATTGGTGACTTTCTCCATGTTCCATTGAGTGCTTCTGAGCCCATCCCAAAGGAAGCAGTTAAGCGATCTGACTCACAGCCGTCTCCAGCGATGCACGATTGGTGATGGTGAACGGTTTGTCGAATAATCGGATGTTGTCGCCGGGATAGTAATACCGTAGTGGCTCTGTCTCTTGATGTACCTGTCTCTAGCTCAAAGCTAGATTCAGGTAAAGTGCGCTGGTTTGATCCTTGAAAATGGCTTCGGTGTAGCTGTGTAGACGCCAGAGGTCTGCAATTCGGAAATTGCAGATGTCTAGCAGAGGGCGATAACGGTGGAGACCTCGTCGGATCATGCACCAGTGGCGGCGGTACATCTCACGCACCGGGTTGGCGTCGGTAAGGCCTCGTTAAGTACGTCGACGGGGTAATTCACGAAGTCCTCGATGCTGGGGTATTATCTCTATCGACTGTTCAATCTTCAAACGTACTTGCGGCACGAGTGTCGTTCGCGTTGGTGACGGCTCATTTGACAGACCAGTTCGACGACCCGACCACATTCTTCACATACCTCCTTCGGTGGTTCATGGCGTGATCGTTCATGGCGGTGTAATGCATCCAGGTGCTAGTACCACTTCACGCCTCAGGTTACATCGCAAACACACACGTACGCACCCCAAGCTGTGCTTTTTATACTACTGATGACGTTAGTTCTCTCCATATAGGTTACACCTCTCAATTGGGATGGTCCCATCGTTCACATGCCTACCCCTATGGTGTATCGGGTATATAGCCTCCTAGTCCCCAGTGAACAGCTCAACTTCACCGCCGATCGTTTTGTATGGGTGTAATCCATAGTTGCGGATGTTTGGACCCCATAAAATCTTTTGAAGTTAATATTCCGAGAGGTTTGACGCACGAGAAGTTTTGTTGATGTTTTAGTTGGTAAAATTTGTAATATCATTCTGTTGACTAGGTCAACTTCAACTTGATATCTTGCAAGTTAGGCTGGCGGACGCGTGTCCTGTTTCAGCTTAGGAACACACGGAGTACTGCACATTTTCGCTAGTAAGGCCTGAGAGCAGTGTCAGTGAGTTTAATGACAATCGATTCTCAAGGTTTTCTGTAATGGCGGAAGAATATGACCTATCTGGGACAAATTTTAGGGGATTTCGAGGTCAGTCAACAGAGCTTCAATACCACACCCTACATTTGGACTCATTGTGGTCCAGCTATCGACCAAAAACTCCCTGGCGAACTCTAAAATGCCCTTTTTCTGAGTGCACATGCGCACCATCACTTCACCGGTCAACCTCCCACCAGTTCAACCTCCCACCTGAGATTTCGTCAGTCGTACGCTACAGCGTAAGCCCGATATACCCCCCCCCCCCGCATACCCGCCCCTATGGACCAGTGTATAGGGGTATATAGTTAGGCAGGTCCCAAGTGCGCACCATAGCGAACCTGTAAATTCTCTACTACTGATGACGTCACAGTCACGTGCTTCTACACTCCAAGTAGCCAAAATCACTGCGTGATCCCTATCCCAGTTCTAAGGTTCATCCCCGCATCCCAGGTCCAAAGACCACACCTACTTTACGCCTCGCGATTACGCCTCCAAATACTCGGAGATTTCAGCTTTATATACTACTGCCCTATAGAAAGTTTAATTTTGCACCACATGAACAGAATGGCTCTACAAGGTTTACTCAGAGGTAAATCAGTTGCCAGTTCTAATACCTTAATCACACTTTACCAATACTTCCACGGATTCGAATATGATAGAAAGATCAGCATATCGATTATCATCTTCGCATATCCAAGTCGAACAATACACGTGTTGCCTTGGCTGAACATAACACATTTTCTGATAAGAATATGGGTTTGGTGATAAAAGCTCTATAAATATTTCGTAGTCCATATTAGAAGTGCAACTATATGACCTCTTCAAAATCCAAATTTGATTCTAAAGAAATGAACATCAATACAACCACCACTTATTTGTCTTAAAGACAGATACTCAAAGAAAATTCTCGCTGTACGGTGTTGACAAGCTCATATCTTGATTGGCTATATGGCATCACGTGGGTTTAAGGTTTGAACAATTTACCCTATCCACTAGGTCAAGGTAAATTATGACGGAACGTTAGTGTAGTATTCAGCTTGAAATGTGAAGACGATCAATTTTTTATCAATTAGCGTCAAACAAATTGGCCTACAGACACCGGTGTTAGCCGGTCCTCATCCCAAATCATGAATATATGCAAGAGAAAAGGTTTCCTATTATAATACATGGCATTAACCTGCATACACGTCACGTAGAAAACAATTACCATTTTGCTCTTTAAATTCGTTCTGGATCACCGTGTGAAATAACAAAGCTTATTTACCGAAATTTACTGAACAAAACAATCTCTGAAATACAAAATTTCATCTCCCAGGTTTGTTCGGATAAAACATGGTAATTTTAACTTTCCGCCCGGGCAATTTAACCTGGGATATTGTGATACTGAATCCAAGCCATACAATATATGACTCAGAAATCATCAGTAAAGGAGAGGCGATCACAGTACACAACATATTTCCCAAACACTCATATTCCACGGATCTGATGTATTTTTAGCAAATTATCCATTTGAGCGGGTGTATTACAGCTTGAAGCTTAATGCCTGGTGCACACGAGCACAGTTGCCTGGCTTGTGGGATACTGGATGGTAGATGTCTACGTATATTTTCAATAAATTATGAAAATTAATTCATTTTTTTTTCTCCGATAGATTTTTTTTGTATTTTGTCTAAATGTTTTTCTCTTCCATCCTGACTCAAATAAAGTCATTCGCTTTGCTGTCAAGCCGGGTTACTACAGTTTTAATTTTCTACCACGCCCTTACCTGTATGACATATAAAAAAAGACACAGGGGTTTTGGTTTAAAATTGAAACTGTAGTAACTCGGCTTGACACATCAAAGGGAATGACTTTATTTGAGTCATGATGAAAGAGAAAAACATTTAGGAAACTATATAAAAAAAATCTATTTGAATTTTTCTATTTTATTTTTTTTTTTTTTTTCATAATTTATTGAAAATTCACGTAGACATCCACCATCCAATATCCCACAGGCCAGGCCATTGTGCACAGGAGCCAGTTTTCCTTGACAAGTAAGTAAATCTGTGGAAGTCTGATACGGCCATTCGCTATATCCTGCTCTAGTACGGTCATCGTCTATAATACAAGCTAACTTAAGCTAATGGCCACTTGCAGACTTCCATAGATTTATTTTTCACTTGTCAAGAAAAATTTGTTCGTGACACACATAATTCCTGCAGCATGATTCGTTGGGCAAAGTCGAAGTAGACCTCTCTATATAATGGTGGATGGCGACTCATTTATCCATCAGACTTATTGCAGAGACTTCGTTCAGAATAAATGATTTTCAGTCAAAATGGGGACATAAAGTGAAACTGTATTCTCGGTGAAATATCGTCTCATCTATAGTATGTTGAAGAAAAGAAATAAACCACCTACCGGTATTGAATTCAATAGAAGCCCATTATCGAAGATTTGAAATACACGTTATCGATAACCTAAGGGCGAAGAAACACTCAGAATGATGTATTGTCTTTTACAGCTTTGTTGACAAAATACTCCATTGCCTTCAAAAGCCGTTCAACAGAGTGCAGTTGTCGCCAAACCAGTAAAGCTGTATTTACTCAATAAAACATTTTCCATTTCACCATACCGTTCAAGCTATGGAACAAAGAAGCTCTTAACTTAATAGTAGGTAGTAAGACATTGGGGGTACTATCCATTCTTTAACCATAATGGAACAGGATTCGATAAGTGATTTAAGCCACATACCTTTGGTACGGGTTATATTGTTTATGAAAACAGTAGCTCAAATCAAAGTATTTACTCATTTGCACCCGTGTTAAATCCGTTAGAACCGTTATCGATGTTTACATATCTGTATCCTTACCTACTGAATGTTTTAACAAAATTGAACTTGGGGCATTTTGCAGTGTGAAACACATTGGGTTGTGTGTTGTGGAGTGTGTCTGAGTCTGGGAGGAGAGGAGCTGAGACCAGAAAATATACAATCTACCCATTTTTTTCTAACCATATATATTATTGGACCACGTTATACCAGAACATAATACAATATATGCCTTTTTCCCTTCACCATATATATATTTTGGACCATGATAAACATGAAAATATACAACCTACCCCTTTTTTCTGTAGACCGTTTTTCATCTGCCATTTACCATAATCTCGCTATCTCTCTATCTCTATCTCTATCTCTCTCTCTCATACATCAATGTGAAATTCTCTACTTACACTCTTCATTTTTCCGTCTAAAAAAAGCGCATGCATCCTTCATATTAGTCAAAATAATAGCTGAAATGCCTTCCAACATCTGGCGTATAAAATACCAGGCAACATATTGATTTACCCAGATCTGTATGCGTCTACAGTCCGGGCCGGATATCCATGAACATGATGAATGTGCTGCTGTATTATAGCCCCGACAACGTCCATGTTCGATTTCTGACATAATGTATCTGTAAGTATGGAATTTACTTAGAGATATTCAGTGGAATTCTATATGATTTGTGACGCTTGTACATGTGCCGACATCCGTCGTTCGACCCATTCACTGATTGTTATATACACGTGGACATGAGGCAAAACATGGCACAGCGTGTTTGAGATGATTTTGCCTTACATTTGAGATGAGCCACACGCATAAAAAAGGCCTGAAATGACAAATTAGGTCCACTGAGGTTTTCACGGGATTCAAGGCATTTACACTAATATCTGTGCTCAATTTTATATTTCATGTAGACCCTATCGCTAAAATCTGCATTGTGTTATATTGGCGTCGACGAAGCCATCACTAAAAATTCAATCGGATACCTTTAACGATGTATGGAACCAGGCTCTTTACGACGACTCTTCTGGGTTGCCGACTTTGGGAGGATGAGTCATAGTGGATACGTGTTGGATTTTTTCATTAAACGCAAATAAATTCCTCGGGCGATTATCGATGGGAGTGATTGGTGTGTTTTTCGTGGTTGGGGCCCAGAAATTTGTTAATTTATCATGTGTGGGTGGGCTCGTGATAAAATACCGGTATAATAGACAATTTTACGAACGAAGTGTCAAATTATGCAATCCTCTTTTCACTCTGCAAAGACAAAATATGATAGACTATATAAAAGACAAATGAGCCAAGTGTCAAGTTATTTAATCTATTTTTCGCTCTGTAAACAGAAAATGTCATAACATATATAAATGTAAGTAAAAGTAGATTGTCAAATTCACCGGTGCTGCACAAGCTATTTTATTCATGCTCGAGTGTCGATAAATAAGCGTATTTAAAGATCCAATTATCAACGCTAACATTTTGAGTTAACCAAATCAGTCAAATTAACCCCGCATGTTTAACCCTTCCTAACTGAGCAAGTTTACTCAGGATCGACATTCCTCTAGCTGTGACTGGTAGCCCCGGGCTTGCGTTGCTGTCTGGGAAGATGGGTGCAGATCCCTGGGGTCACGCATGCTTTTTGTGTTCCTAAGACCATTATATCAGAGACACTCGAGTAAATGGACGATGTAATCATGAATGGTAAATAAAGGTCTTCATAGGTGACGGAGAGAAAACAATAAAGACCCGGTTGGACGTGACTTCGCCTTAATGGAGGGCGTCTGTGTTTCAGACTTGACTGTCTCTATAAAAGCCTGGAAAGAAGAGTCATGGTCAGATTTATAGTTTGACCAGCTCTGGACGTAACTGACCTTTACTCTCTCTGAGCCGCTTTTGCCTGATACAACTACAACCACAACTTGCTATTTAATCTAGGTGAGTTTTTTTTATCAACCAGTACCAGGGTGAAACAACGGCGATCCTCCATATCTCAGGACCAGTTTTCCGTATTTTAACTTACACTAATATCTGTACAGAGTAGAAATCGTCCAATGTGGATTTGATAGAATATTGCCGTCTACTTTTTTAAACTGTGTCTTTATTACAGCTGATTATAAAATACATTTCACCAAATGGAAAACGGGTCTGACCAGTGATGAAAATAATTTGTCGGGTAGTTTACTCTCTGTGGCTTTATTTTTTCTGATGGTTTTACAGTCCATATAACCTGGGACGAATATCTCGTCCCAGATATAACGTTAAATTACACTGGCTCTTGTTTTAGTGACCAGTGTCGTACATGTCGTATGTGTAATACACTCAATAGCCCATGGGCAAACGACCCCTATCTCTTGAGTGATTTGTAAAACAACCATCTACCTCGTCTCCAGGTTCCGATAATTAGTACGGGCTGCATTCGGCTCTCTCCGTATGACTCGGTGCCTAATGGACTTCCGCGTCTGTTAATATGTGCGAACATCGCCCCCGCATGAAGGGACCGGGCCCTGTTATCCCCATGTTATATAGCAATTTGACTATTAAAAACTGCAGTACCTCGAATAAAATAATTTGAAACTCCACAAAATTATTTTGTGTCAGCGGCTGAGCTCGTTTTAACGGGAATTAAAAGCAAAATCGGCTATCTGCTGGAGAAATTAATTTAATTCGAGAAAATTAGACTTCACTATTTTTTTTTTTTTTAATATATACGCATTAGTTTGGGTACCGGTACATATCAGAGAGTATACTTATTTGGAAAGACAGGCGAAACCATCTTCAAATTTTCCATAAAATGTCAAGTTGAAACCAGGAGATGTTTGCAAGCAGATCGATGATACAAAGTTTATATTTATCTATGTTCTTAAAAATCACACTGATGAGAAATGTCACCTTTTCCGTTGCAGAAAAGCAAACTGAGTGATCTGTCGGAGACTTGGTTATCTACAGCCCACTTCTGATTGCCTAATATTGTTGGAACCGTTTCACCATACACGAGGGACTCGTGACATAATACAACGAAAGCACGAACTGTGACGTCATGGCCACTGATATGACATATTCGAGTTTCGTTATGTTCTTCGTTCTGACGGTGTGGTTACATTTCTCTGACGTCACTAGTTACGTCATCACTGCCGAGGAAGCAGGTATGTCTAAATAACTGATAAGCTGAACAGTTTACTATAGAAATAGACTAGTTCTAGTGATTTTGTCGAAATGTATTGTTATACAAGATAACTGAAATTGTGTAAACAAAATAAGTTAGATATACTATTCATGATCTCACCTGCTACATGAGCGTCATTTCTTGATCAAAAATGTTAAAATATTAATATCTACCTTGTTTTCTCGTAGGAATCACGTGTTGGACATGTCCAAATAAGGGAAGTAACGAGGAATGTAACGACTGGGCACCTGACCGATATTGTCCAATCAGTAAGTACTTTGATCTGATGGCAACTATCTAAAGGGATAGTTTTAGTTTGAAGTATGTTTCCCTGTATATGGGTGGCGAGGGTAGTGATTGGAGGGGGGGCGGGGCGGGGGGGAGCTCAACTCACAATTGAAATAAAGCCTGCATGTTCAGAATCTAAGGCCCTCACAGCCTGGGGATTTATTGATTACATACAATGCGGAAATAAATTGTGTTGCAGCCATTTTAGCACCAGAATTGTGTTGAAAATAACACAAATTGTGTAAGAATCAACACTAATTTGTGTTGAACTCCTCACAATTTTGTGTTGATATATTAAGTTTAACGCAAAACCATGTTGATTTCAACACAACACATTTTGTGTTGAAGCCATTTCGAACAAAATTGTGTTAAAACAACACAATATTTTTCGCAGTGTATTCTAGAAAAATAAATAAATAAAACACTGTGCACCGCATAATGCCTGTACCCTTATTATTCACTTATTATCCGGTGAAAACTACATATTTCTATTAAGTAATTAACAATAAGTCATTAACAATTCATCAGTCTGCAAGGGCCTTCGTTCAGAATCGAGGTCCGGCCTGCACTGAAAACATGTTTGAAACGTTCAATGTTAGCTTGTTTCTTGTTTATTGAGCAAAATTACTCTTTTTCAAGTTTAAAATTTTCACCGTCCAGTCAGAGATTGGTTTCAGATGTACAACTGAAACAAAGATGAGATTACAACTACTTCTGCTCTTATTCGCTACATCAAAATATGAAATTATTAAGTTAGTTTACCTGGCATAAGATATTAATACAAATTACCTGCTATTTCTTAAATGTTGTTTTTTCTTCGTCTAGATAAAACCGTATGTCAGACTGCTCATACATTCAATGTTGTAACTGGTAATAGTTTACAAGTGGAGAAACGCTGTGTCCTTCCGATCGAGTGTACTCATGATCACGTGGGCTGTCACGTGATAGGAAACACAAAGGTATGATAATATTGTTTATGCTATGTTACTTCTACAACCTTAATAAATCACATTCATAAGTATTCACCACAAAACATGTATAACCGAACCAATGGCGAAGTTCCGCTATCCTGGGATACCATATACCACTGGTTTTCATGTCTCGGTTATTCCAGGCATCGACAGTCTGGGTAGCTTTGCGTAGTATTTTTCAGTCCTCCTATGCTTACTATATAGGGAATCGTTTTGTACTGGCTACAGTGGCAGAAATAAGCGATATGCTTCATTCAAGTTTCATGCTTGAAGATTGAGATAATGTGCTTATAATAGTACAATTGTAGGCGTGTTAAATTTGGAAACATTTACGAAGGGAGGTAAATCGTGTACTTTGTCATATATTAAAAATATAGGGGAACTAATACACATATCATCCAGAGTGACGCAGACTGCTGGGGCCTGGACTGACTGAGGAGTGAAAACCTGTGGTATTCCAAGTTATCGGGACTTCGTCATTAGTAAAGCAATGTTTTTATTATAACGTGCTATTCAAGTAAAATAAAATTTAACACTCCACATTTTTTAATTCCAGGTGTGCTCCTCGTGCTGTAATACACCCTACTGTAACAAAGAAGTGCCACACAACAATCTCACCGCAATCAGACTATCTGTTACAGTTCTGGGATCCTCTTGTTCATGTAATGTGCCATTCCATTGGATAATCTTGGTTGTGAGTATCTTGTATACAGTGTTAATGGGCAGCTGATTGGATACATTCGTTTGGTCAGTTTCATGTAACCTGTGCTTTCATTGGATAGCCCTGTTGCCAAGACAATCTTCGTGCGATGTGTGATTCAGTAGTCCTGGCGCTGGATACCACGGATTATCGCGCATCAGAATACTGATAACACGTACATGTATACAGGTAGATACGGTCCCAGTTACACTGTATACCAGTGTGGCTGTTGGAAGAAAGCTCGAGGAAGAGGACCTTCTTCGTGAAACGTGCTATTTTATTGGGTAGTTCTTCTCGCGTGTGACATGTCTGTATTACCTTTACGGAGAATCAAAATGCACCATGGCTGCATGAGAAACCTCTGATGTTGGCATTGGATTATAACAAATTATATATTCCGTATGTGCTTATTGGATGATTTCTTATTCGACTGTGTTAGCTCTTGGTCCGAACTGTCGTGCCAGTTCCATACATACACACAGTGACGGGTAGATGTCATTCGGGCGAGGTTGATGTTAAAGCCACCTTGTGCAAAATACTTTCCAAGCGGATGCAATGAGACTTATCACCATAGCATCTCTGAAGTCTTATTCCTCCAAACATTTTAAATGTGTTCAACACTAATTGTTCAACATTATAGGCGAGTAAGATGATATTCATATCAAGTTTTGTTCCAGTGTGATTTAAGGGTGGTTTTAAGGGTAGTTTGCATTATCGAAGATTGGTGAGAATCTCTGCCTGGAGAATGCATGTCGATAAGTATCTCTGTCCAGAGAATGCATGTTGCCTCTGCCTTGAGAATGCTTATTGAGGAGTAACTGACTGGAGAATGCATTTTGAGAAGTAATTATGCCCCGAGAATGAATCTTAAGAAGTAACACTCACTGAGAATGCATGTTGAGAAGTAACTCTGCCTGGAGAATGCATGTTGAGAAGTGACTCTGCCTGGAGAATGCATGTTGAGAACTCTTTCTGGAGAATGCATGTTGAGAAGTAACACCACTGCATGGAGAATGCATGTTGAGAAGTAACTCTGCCTGGAGAATGCATGTTGAGAAGTAACACCACTACATGGAGAATGCATGCAGAGAAGTAACTCTGTTTGCATGTTCTTGAACGGTATATACCTTCAACAGGCATCGGATTCGATCGATGCGTTTGAGTAACCTCAATGAGGGGAATGTGTTTTAAAAATAATTCTTATTTTGCAGTTCAAAATGTTACCGTTTTACTGCAGCAGCGATAGTCGACTCATTTGGTCGACATGATTTTCTTCTGAAAACCGGACAAATTAGGAGAAGAGCGGTATACGGCAGACTAAAACACAAAATGATATTTCAGCGATGTTAACAGTAGAATTTGTTCCATACTGATACGTGTACGTGTATTTTCCCTCAAGTCACCACATCTCATCTTCGCATGCCCAAGTCGAACAATACACGTGTTGCCTTGGCTGAACCTAAAACATTTGCTGATCAGAATACGGTGTGGTGATGTCATAGCTCTATAAATTTTCCGTGGTCCATATTAGAAGGAGCACAGTTGTATGACCTCTTTTAAATTCGAATTTGATTGTCTATTCGAAGGAAACGAACATTACCCATTTGAAACTCGATACAACCACCAGTTGCCATATTTGGAAATCACACAGACATCAAAAAAAAAATTCTCACTGCACGGTGTAAGCAAGCTCGTGTCTTGATTGGCAATATGATCACGTGCGTTTACGGTTTGAACAATTTACCCGATTCACCAGGTCAAGGCATGGAATTATAAATTCGACCTCCATGGTCAAGGTAAATGACGAAAAGTTAGTTTACTATTGAACTTGAAATGTGAAGATGCCATATCTTAGACGGTGCTTGAGTACGTTTGAACAACCCCTTAGGGTTGTTTACTGAAGACTGGTAAACTATTGATACCAGAAATTGAGGTTGTATAAATCGGAAAAAGAAATAAATTACGGCTGAAGGTTATAACCTTGACAATGACTTGCTGTCCATTAATCTTTTTTCTTAATCTCCGTTATTTTTTTTATTTTTTTTTGTATTGTAGCGATCTTCGTCACAGCGTTTATTGTATAACACATCCGAATTTAAGTTAATTATCAGGCCCAATGCGAAACTATTTTCAAAGCGAGAGAAGGAGTACCGAAATGTATTCGTCTATTGGTTGCAACAATATCCAACCGGTTGTCTAACTCATACAGTTTATAATATATATTTCTGCATGTTTATCTTTTCATATAGGCCTACCTTAGTTAGTAGGGTATGCGCAGAACAACATCGAGAAAACACGAGGTGGAAATACTTTGAAGACAGAATTTAAAAAAAGATAATGCATGCTCTGGGTATACCCGGTATTTAACGTCACAGCTTCATACGCTTCTTGGTCCTATGCGCGTGCGCCACCAGTCATTACTGAGCACAGCACCTTTTCAATCACACGGGAGAAACAATACTCGATATTTTCGGAAAAACGTCGATCCCTGAATATTTTCGTGAAATTCAACCGTATTTTCAAGCAAAAAATGGCGGATTCTGGCGAAATAGCGGGGTCATTGGCTGAGATCCACCCAAATGAAGACGAACAACCAACGTTAGCCTTTCACGATATATATCAGAACTTTAAAGTATTGATACACGTTAGTTTCTCCACTTTTCAAGTCTGTGACTTTCCAACGAATTAGCTCCACAACACTCGGTGTTGTAGTCTGACGAACATTTGATGGTTGCAGACAAGCTTAACGGGGTCATTCACGCACGTCCGACTTCAGTTTCGAGATAAACAGAGAAGATGTATAGTTTACCCTAATCGGAAAATATCAATGTGTCAGTCTGCCTCTCTTTTTTTTATCTGCAATCAAACAAAATATATCGGTCCTGAATATTTTCAGACATGCCCGACAATATTGTCGGACTGCCGCCTTCTACAATCTACTTCTGGTCGATTTACCAATAAATTTTGCGATGAAGTAACATTTTGTTTAAAATTTACACCAAAACAGCTAGCTAAAAGGAAACTGTATGCTCAGGCGATGCGTATTAACGGAAGTTGGCAGTTTAGGTGTACACTAGGGCGAGCTTGGGTTATCTATGGACCCATTGAAGCTCTTGTGAGGAGTCATACAGTGTCTTAGCCATATTGTGAATGTGACGTCATGATGCACATGCGCAGTCCAGGAGTAATAGAGAAATGGATGTCTAAGTGTCTGGGGGATGTGAGCTTGGATTTAAAATGGGTACATATGGACCATTCTGGTTTCAATGTGGGGGGGGGGGGATCCATGGAACGTTTGTTAATCAGATTCATACCGTTTTCTCACGGCTGGTGGGAAATGTAGAGTCGTTTGGATGCGCACTCAGACGGATGAATTCTACACTCCCATACTCTATCCTATAAAAGCGAGCCTGTGGATATTGTGGTGGACCCTGGATTGACGTCTCGTGACTGTGGCATCATTTGTGACGTCATCGGTAGTAGACAAAACCCCATGTTCGGATGCGCACTCGGGACATGCCTACTTACACACCCATCCACACTAACATATGCGCGGGTTTGTTTCTATTAGAGCTCTTGTTGGTTCAGGTCCGTCGTATGTCCGGTGATATACGCATGGCAATGCTTGGGGTCATATTGAATCTCTGGGCGTATTATCAAGGGAGACAAATTTTGTCGACACCTGTTGTCATAGAAATAGAGAAGATAAAACCAAACACACCCACACAGTGGAACTGGTCTAGTATACCTGTTTGATCTGGTTCGAACCTGTTTGAGACTAATATGGGAGCTGCCGTGGTACTGTGGTAACACCATGCCTTAATGCATTGGTGCCTTAACCCTGGACAGTAAGATTCCTTACACCCACGACCACACACCCACACACACGCAAACAAACGGTGACCCTCTTTAGGGTCCATTGAGTGTTGGAGCGCTGCTTCTGAGCTCATTCCAACGGATCCAGTTGGGCGATCTGACCCACGGACGTCTCCAACGATGCACGATGGAGATGGTCGAATACTCGGATGTTGTCGCTCGGATAGTAATGGTTGATCTGTCTCTTCGTGGCGAAAGATGCACCCGAAGTCTAGATTCAGGTAAAAGGCGCTGGTTTGAATATTGAAAATGGCTTCGTTGTAGCTCTGTAGATAGGAGAGGTCTACAAGTCGGAAATTGCAGATGTCTGGAAGAGGGCGATGAAATCATGGTGGAAACATCGTCGGACCATTGGCCAGTGGCGGCGGTACATTTCACTCACCGGATGGGCGTCGTTGTGTACGTCCAAGGGGTCATCCACAAAGTTCTCGACGCTGGGGTCTATCTCCATCGGCTGACTCTCAAACGTAATTGCGGCACGGGTGTCGTTTACGTGGGTGACGTTCGAAGACTCGGCCATATATCTTCACATGCCTTCTCCGGTGGCCCATGGCGTGATCGTTCGTGGCGGTGTAATGCATCCAGGTGCTAGTACCACTTCACGCCCCAGGTTACAACGCAAACATACACGTACGCACCCCAAACTGCGCTTTCGATACTACATATGACGTTAGTTCTCTCCATAGGGGTGGCACCTCTCAATAGGGATGACCCCCCCCTCAATCGTTTACATGCCTATCTCTGTGGTGTATCGGGGTATATAGGCTCCTAGTCCTCAGTGCGCAGCAGAAAATGCCTTTTTGTCTACGAACCCCTATTAGCCCATTGTCGTCACAGCTCAACCTCACCGCCGATCGTATTTTATGGGTGTAATACATAGTTGCGCATGTTTGAACGCCGAAAATCTTTAGAAATTAATATTCTGCCAGGTTTGACCCATGAGAAGTTTTGTTGGCTTTTTAGTTAGTAAAATTTGAAACATTCTGTTGACTGGTTGATTTGCTTCAACTTGATATTTTGCAAGTTAGGCTGGCGAACACGTGGCCTGTTTCAGCGTACGGGCACACGGAGTACTGCACATTTTCGCTATTAAGGGCTGAGAGCAGTGTCCGTGAGTTTAATGGCAATCGATTTTCAAGTTTTTTTTCTGTGATGGCGGAAGAATATGACCTATCTTGGACCAATATTAGGGGATTTAGAGGTCAATCAAGAGGGGTTATGGGGACCCCAATGGTTCTCTTAAAACACGGTTAATTTTTAACATATAATGAAATAGCCTACTGTTGAACTTGGCTGTACTATAGATTGCTCCCTATGCCAACAGAGCTTCAATACAACACCCTACGTTTGTACTCATTGTGGTCCAGATATCGAATAAAAACTCACTTGCAAACTCGAAAATGCCCTTCCTCTACTATTCTCTGAGTGCACATGCGCACCATTACTTCACCGGTCAACCTCCCACCAGTTTAACCTCCCACCTGAGATTTCGCCAGTCGTGCGCCCGTTATACCTCCCCCCCCCCAACATACCCGCCCCTATCGACCAGTGTATATGGGTATATAGATAGGCAGGTCCCAAGTGTGCACCATAGCGTACCTGTAATTTCTCTACTACTGATTACTTCACAGTCACGTGCCTCTACACTACAAGTAGCCCAAATCACTCCGTGATCCCTATCTCCGGGATAAGGTTTACCCCCGCATCCCAGGTCCAAAGGTCACACCTTCTCTACGCCTTCAATACTCGGAGATTTCAACTTTATATACTACTGCCCTAAAGTTTAAGTTTGCACTACATGAACAGACTGACTCTCCAAGTTTTACTCAGAAGTAAATCAGTTGCCAGTTCACATACCTTAATCCCCCCCTCCCCCCTTACCAATACTCCCACGAATTCGAATATGATAGAATGATTAGCATATCAATCATCATCTTCGCATATCCAAGTCGAACGCCACACGTGTTGCTTGGCTGAACATAACACATTTTCTGATCAGAATACGGATTTGATGATGTCATAGTACTATGAATATTCCGTGGTTCATATCAGAAGAGCAACTATATGACCTCTTCAAAATTCAAATTTGGTTGGCTATTCGAAAGAAATGAACATCAATACAAACACCACTTGCCATATTTGGAAACCTCACAGACATACATCAATGAAAATCCTCGATGCTCGGTGTAGACAAACTCATATCTTGATTGGCTATATCACATCACGTGCGTTAAAGGTTTGAACAATTTACCCTATCCATTAGGTCAAGGTAAATGACGGAACGTTAGGGTAGTATTTAGCTTGAAATGTGAAGATGGTCAATTATATAGTATCGTCCTTTTATCAATTAGCGTCAAACAAATTGGCCTACAGACACCAGTGTTAACTGGCCTTAACTGGCCTAACCGGTCTTAACTGGCCTAACCGGTCTTAACTGGCCTTCATCCCACATCATGAATATACCGATATCCAACAGAAAAGGTTTTCTACTAACACAGGGAATTAACCTGTATACACGTTATTCCTACGAAGTAGGCTACCGTCTGCAAATTGTCCGGTAGTCAGTGAGTGAGTCCATCCGAATCATTTCGTCGGCGAAATAAGGAGAACCGTTGACATTAGAACTTTGATTTTTTGCATGAAGGTGCATTATGGGACTGTTACAGCAAGTTCTGAGCTGACCCACTTTTGATGAAAATTTCTGGTGATTTTTTATGAAAATCACTGGTGATTCTGACTTGCGCGGTGCCCATCTTAATATAGGCAGGATTTCAACTTGGGGTGGGCGGATTTCCAAGAGTTCAGTGCGCGCGTCGGTGTCCTAATGCCTACCCTACTTAGTAGGTTCTGTGACGTTAGTCACACTGCCATGTGTCAAGTAGAAGACAATTACCATTTTGTATCTTAAAATTCGTTCTTGTTCATCGTGTAAAATAACAAAGCTTATTTGCATTACCGAAATTTACTGAACCAAACAATATCTGAAATACTAAATTTCATGTCTCTGGATTATTTTGATAAAACATGATAATGGCTGAACATAACACATTTTCTGATCAGAATACGGATTTGATGATGTCATAGCACTATGAATATTCCGTGGTTCATATCAGTAGAGCAACTATATGACCTCTTCAAAATTCAAATTTGGTTGGCTATTCGAAAGAAATGAACATCAATACAAACACCACTTGCCATATTTGGAAACCTTACAGACAGACATCAATGAAAATCCTCGATGCTCGGTGTTGACAAACTCATATCTTGATTGGCTATATCACATCACGTGCGTTAAAGGTTTGAACAATTTACCCCATTCGTTAGGTCAAGGTAAATGACGGAACGTTAGGGTAGTATTTAGCTTGAAATGTGAAGATGGTCAATTATATAGTATCGTCCTTTTATCAATTAGCGCCAAACAAATTGGTCTGCATACACCGGTCTTAACTGGCCTTCATCCCAAATACCGATATCCAACAGAAAAGGTTTTCTACTAACACAGGGAATTAACCTGTATACACGCTATTCCTTCGAAGTAGGCTACCGTCTGCAAATTGTCCGGTAGTCAGTGAGTGAGTCCATCCGAATCATTTCGTCGGCAAAATAAGGAGAACCGTTGACATTAGAACTTTGATTTATTGCATGAAGGTGCATTATGGGACTGTTACAGCAAGTTCTGAGCTGACCCACTTTTGATGAAAATTTCTGGTGATTTTTTATGAAAATCACTGGTGATTCTGACTTGCGCGGTGCCCATCTTAATATAGGCAGGATTTCAACTTGGGGTGGGGGGATTTCCAAGAGTTCAGTGCGCGCGTCGATACCCTAATGCCTACCCTACTTCGTAGGTTCTGTGACGTTAGTCACACTGCCATGTGTCAAGTAGAAGACAATTACCATTTTGTATCTTAAAATTCGTTCTTGTTCACCGTGTAAAATAACAAAGCTTATTTGCATTACCGAAATTTACTGAACCAAACAATATCTGAAATACTAAATTTCATGTCTCTGGATTATTTTGATAAAACATGATAATTTTAATTTTCCGCTCAGGCAATGAACCTGGGATATTGTGATACTCAATCCAAGCCATACAATATATGACTCAGGAATCATCAGTAAAGGAGAGACGATCATAGTACACAACATTTCCACCAAACACTCATATTCCACGAATGTGTTTTGGCTTGACACATCAAAGGAAATGACTTTATCCGAGTCAAGATGAGAGAGAAAAACATTTAGGAAACTATATAAAAAATCGATTTGAATTGATTATTATTATTCATAATTTATTGAAAATATACGTAGACATCTACCGTCCAATATCCCACAGGCCAGTTTTCCTTGACAAGAAAGTCCAAATCTGTGGAAGACTGTTACGACCATTCGCAATATCATGCTCTGGCAATGTGATCGTCTATTATACAAGCTTGTAAGCGAGCTAATGACCACTACAGACTTCCATAGATTTATTATCACTTGTCAAGGAAAACTTGTTCGTGCTCCACATCATCCCAGCAGTCATGGTTCGTTCGGCAAAGTTGAAGTCGACCTGTCTATATGGTGGATGGCGACTAAACGGAATCCCGACTCATTTATCCATCAGACTTATTGCAGAGACTCCGTTCAGAAGAAATGATTTTCAGTCAAAATGGCGACATTAAATGAAATTGTATTCTTGGTGAAATATTGTCTCATCTATAGTATGTTGAAGAAAACAAATAAACCACCTACCGGTATTGAGTTCAATAGAAGCCCATTATCGAAGATTTGAAATACATCTTATTGATAACCTAAGGGCGACGAAACACTCAGAATAATGTTTTGTCTTTTACAGCTTTGTTGACAAAATACTCCATTGCCTCAAAAGCCGTTCAACAGAGTGCAGTTGTCGCCAAACAAGTATATAGCTGTATTTACTCAATAAAACATTTCCATTTTCACCAGTACGGTTCAAAGAAACAAAGAAGCTCTTAACTTAACAGTAGGTAGTAAGACATTGGGGGTACTATCCATTCTTTGCCATCTAATTATAAAACCATAATGGAACATCACTCGATAAGCGATTTAAGCCACATACATGTACCTTTGGTATGGGTTATATCGTTTATGAAAACAGAAGCTCAAATCAAAGTATTTGCACCCTTGTTAAATCTGTTAGAACCGTTACCGATGTTTTCATATCTGTACCCTACTTCATGTTTTAACAAAATCGAACTTGGCTTATCAGCAGTGTAAAATACATTGGGTTGTAGAGTGTGTCGAGGCAAGTCTGCCCTTGGGACTTCAGAAATTAAACCCTCCACACTATATATATATTTTGGACCATGTTTTCCCAGAAAATATAGAATCTATCCCGTTTGGCTATAGATCGTTTTATCTCTGCCATTTTCCATAAAATGTCTTTCTGTAATCTCTCTCTCTCTCATATATCAATGTGAAAATCTCAACTTACACCCTTCAATTTTCCGCCTAAAAGAAAAAATACGCATACATCCTTCATAATTTAGTATAAATAATAGCTAAGTAATGTCTTCCAACATCTGGCTTAAATTGGATAGAAATAGCAGGCAACATATTGATTTATCCAGATCTGTATGCGTCGACAGTCCGGACCGGTTATCCTCATGTGCTGCTGTTTTATAGATCTGACAACGTCCATGTTCGATTTCTGACACAATGTATCTGTAAGTATGGATATATTCAGATATATTCAGTGGAATTCTATATGATTTGTGGCGCTTGTATATAGGTGCCGACATCCGTCGTTCGACGCATAGAGTGGTTGTTATATATACGTGGGCATAACGCTTTTCATGACACGGCGTGTTTGAGATGAATTTGACTTACATTTGAGATGAGCCACACAAATAAAAAAGGCCTGAAATGACAAATTAGGTCCACTGAGGTTTTGAGGGGATTCAAGACATTTACACTAATATCTGCGCTCAATTTTATATGTCATGTAGACCCTTTCGCTAAAATCTGCGTTGTGTTATATTGGTCTCGACGAAGCCATCACTAAGAATTCATTCGGATACCTTTAACGATGTATGGAACCGTGCTCTTCACGATGACTCTTCTGGGTTGCCGACTTTCGGAGGATGAGTCATAATGGATACATCTACGTGTTGGATTTTTCTATTTTCTATTTTATCGATGGGAGTCATTCGTGTGTTTTTCGCGGTTGGGCCCAAGCAATCTGTTAATTTATGATGTGTGGGTGGGCTTGCGAACGCGATGAGGGACGACCGTCGCTCATTGATGGTCGAAACTAACGTAAATAATAATTGAGATGTAGGGTCTCAGCTGTAATCGACGTGTCCGGAGTTTGACATAAAATGACACACGGACTGAAATTTGTTTACCCCGAATATCTTCTTTTCATTCTAGAATTTAATGTGATAAAATATCGGTATAAAAGCCAAGTGTACGAACCAAGTGTCAAATTACGCAATCCTCTTTCCTCTCTGCAAAGAGCAATCTCAGTAAACTCAGATATAATATCACGGATTTACCATCTTGGTTTACCTAGATTGTGCGAAGAGAAGATATGATAAAATATAAAAGGCAAATGAGCCAAGTGTCAAATTATTTAATCTATTTTTCGCTCTGTAAACAGAAAATGTCATAAAATATAAAAATTTAAGTAAATTGTCAATTCACTGGTACTGCACAAGCTATTTTATTTCTGCTTGAGTGTCGATGAATATGCATATTTAACGATCCAATTATCAATGCTAACATTTTGAGTTAACCAAATCAGTCAGATTAACCCCTTACTCTGCATGTTTAACCCTTCCTAACTGAGCAAGTTTACTCCGGATCGACATTCCTCTAACTGTGACTGGTAGCCCCGGGCTTGTGTTGCTGTGTGGGGAGATGGGTGCTTATTGTCTTCCTAAGACCATTATATCAGAGACACTCGAGTAAATGGACGATGTAATCATGAATGGTAAATAAAGGTGTTCATAGGTGACGGAGAGAAAACAATAAAGACCCGGTTGGACGTGACTTCGCCTTAATGGCAGGCGTCTGTGTTTCAGACTTTACTGTCTCTATAAAAGCACGGAAAGAAGAGTCATGGTCAGTTATACTTTTGACCAGCACTGGACATCACTGACCTTTACTCTCTCTGCGCCACTTGTGCCTGATACAACTACAACCACAAATCGGTAACCTAATCCAGGTGAGTCTTTTTTATCAACCAGTACCTGGGCGGAAACAACGACGATCCTCCATATCTCAGGGCCAGTTTTCCATGTTTTAACTCTAAGTGAATGCTCAGATGTGAAAAAATATATCATCTGTAAAGAATAGAAATCGTCCAATGTGGATTTGATAGAATAGTGCAGTCTATTTTTTCTAAACTGTGTTTTTATTACAGCTGATTATATAAAAGACATTTCACCAAATTGAAAACGGGGCTGACCAGTGATAAAAATAATTTGTCGGGTTGTTTTGAGCTTTATTTTTTTCTGTAAATTTTCCTGTCCATATAAAATTCAATTACAGTGGCTCTCTTTTTTGTGATCAGTGTCGTATGTCTAGTACACTCAATAGCTCGTGGGCAAACGACCCCTATCTCTTGAGTGATTTGAAAAACAATCATCATCTACCTTGTGTCCAGGTTCCGATAACTAGCACGGGCTGCATTCGGCCATCTTCGTATGACGCGGTGCCCAATGGACTTCCGAGTCCCAATGGCTCTTGCTGTTAATATGTGCGAACATCGCCCCCGCATGAACTTAACAGTTATTAAACATTTTGGGGAGCGGGCCCTGTTATCCCCATGTTATATAACCTTTTCACTATTAAAAACTGCAGTACCTCGAATGAAATAATTTGGAATTCCACAAAATTATTTTGTGTCAGCGGCTGGGCTCGTTTTAACGGGAATTAAAAGCAAACTCGGCTATCTGCTAGAGAAATTAATTTAATTCGAAAAAATTAGACTTCACTATTTTTTTTTAAATATATACGCATTAATTTGGGTACCGGTACATATCAGAGAGGATACTTATTTGGAAAGACAGGCGAACCCATCTTCAAAGTTTTCCATAAGATGTCAAGTTGAAACATGAAGATGTTTGCAAGCAGATCGATGATACAAAATTTATATATCTATCTATCTATCTATCTAAATCACACTGATGAGAAATGTCACCTTTTCCGTTGCAGAAAAGCAAACTGAGTGATCTGTGGGAGACTTGGTTATCTACAGCCCCCTTGTGATTGCCTAATATTGGTTGGAACCGTTTCACCATACACGAAGGACCCGTGACATAATACAACGAAAGCACGAGCTGTGACGTCATGGCCACTGATTTAACATATTCGAGTTTCATTATGTTCTTCGTTCTGGCGGTGTGGTTACATTTCTCTGACGTCAGTAGTTACGTCATCACTGCCGAGGAAGCAGGTATGTCTATATAACTGATAAGCTTAACTATTTACAGTGGAAATAGACTAGTTCTAGTGATTTTGTGGAAATGTATTGTTATAGAAGATAACTGAAATTCTGTAAACAAAATAAGACCTACCATTCTTGATCTCACCTGTTACATGCGCGTTATTTCTTGATCAGAAATGTTAAAATATTAATATCTACCTTGTTTTCTCGTAGGAATCACGTGTTGGACATGTCCTAATAAGGGAAGTAACGAGGAGTGTAATGACTGGGCACCTGACCGATATTGTCCAATCAGTAAGTACTTGCATCTGAAGATATTTTTACTTTGAAGTATGTTTTCCCCGAGTTTGGATGGTGAGGGTAATGATTTGAGTGGATGGTGAGGGGGGATGGGGGGGGGGACCTCAACTCACAATGAAGTAGAGAGTACATGTTCATAATCTAAGGCCCTCACAGATTGGCGATTTATTAATTAAATGTTCTAGAAAGATAAAGAACTAAAACACCATGTAAACACTGCCTCTTGCATGTACCCTTATTATTCTCTCATTATCCGGTGTATATTGCACAGTGTTTTATTTCTTTAGAATAAGTAATTAACAATTCATCAGTCTGCGAGAGCCTTCGTTCAGAATCGAGGACCAGCCTCCACTGAAATCATGTTTGAAACCTTCGATGTCAGCTTGTTTCTTGTTATGGTGTGTAATATAGTACAGTGAAATATTGAGTAGAATTACTCCTCTTCGAGTTTAAAATTTTCACCGTTGGTTCCAGATATAGAACTGAAAGAAATTCTGCTCTTATTCACTACATCGAAATTATTAAGTTAGTTACCTGGCATAAAATATTAATTCGAATTACCAGCTATTTCTTAAATGTTGTTTTTTCTTCGTCTAGATAAAACCGTATGTCAGACTGCTCATACATTCAATGTTGTAACTGGTAATAGTTTACAAGTGGAGAAACGCTGTGTCCTTCCGATGGAGTGTACTCATGATCACGTGGGCTGTCACGTGATAGGAAACACAAAGGTATGTACCCTAGTATGTAGCTCTTGATAATATTGTTTATGCTATGTTACTTCTACAACCTTAACCAATCATATTCATAAGTATTCACCACAATATATAACCGAACCAAAGTTCCGCTATCCTGGGATACCGCATACCACTGGTTTTCATGTCTCAGTTATTCCAAGCACCGACAGTCTGGGTAGCTTTGCGTGGTATTTTTCAGTCCCCCTATGCTTACTACTTAGGAAATCGTTTTGTACTGGCTACAGTGGCAGAAATAAGAGATATGCTTCATTCAAGTTTCATGCTTGAAGATTGAGATACCATGCTTATAATAGTACAATTGTAGGCGTGTTAAATTTGGAAATATTTACGAAGGGAGGTAAATCGTGTACTTTGTCATATATTAAGATTAAGAATCCAGAGTGACGCAGACTTCTGGGGCCTGGACTGACTGAGGCGTGAAAACCTGTGGTATTCCAAGATATCGGGACTTCGTCATTAATAAAGCAATGTTTTTTTTATTAATTCAAGTAAAAAAAAAATTAACATGCCCCATTTTTTAATTCCAGGTGTGCGCCTCGTGCTGTAATACGCCCTACTGCAACAAAGAAGTGCCACACAACAATCTCACCGCAATCAGACTATCTGTTACAGTTCTGGGATCCTCTTGTTCATGTAATGTGCCATTTCATTGGATAATCTTGGTTGTGAGTATCTTGTATACAGTGTTAATGGGCAGCTGATTGGATACATTCGTTTGGTCAGTTTCATGTAACCTGTGATTTCATTGGATAGCCCTGTTGCCAAGACAATCTTCGTGTGATGTGTGATTCAGTATTCCTGGCCCTGGATACCAGGGGTTATCGCGCAACAGAATGCTGACAACAATTATACATGCAGATACAGTCCTAGTTACACTGTATACCCGTGTGGCTGTTGGGGGAAAGTTCGAGAAAGAGGACCTGCTTCGTGAAACGTGCTATTTTATTGGGTAGTTCTTCTCCCGTGTGACATGCCTGTATTACATTTACGAAGAATCAAAATGCACCATGGCTAAATGAGAAACCTCTGATGTTGGCATTGGATTATAACAATATGTTCCGTATGTGCTTATTGGATGATATCTTATTAGACTGCGCTACCTTTTGGTCCGTACTGTCGTGCCAGTTCCATACAAACACACATTGACGGGTAGATGTCATTCTGGCGAGGTTGAAGTTAAAACCACTTTGTGCAAAATACTTTTCAAACGAATGCAATGAGACTTATCGCCACGACGTCTCTGAAGTCTTATTCCTCCTAACATTTTGAATGTGTTCAACACTAAATTATTCAACATTATTGGTCAACAAGATGTTATTCATACCAATTTTTGTTCTAGTGTGGTTTAAGGGTAGTTTGCATTATCTAAGACTGGTGAGAATCTCTGCCTGGAGAATACATGTATAGAAGTATCTCTGTCAAGAGAATGCATATTGACTCTGACTGGAGAATGCATATTGAGAAGTAACTATGAATGGAGAATGCATTTTGATAAGTAACTGTGCCTGGAGAATGAATCTTTAGAAGTAACACTGGGAATGCATGTTGAGAATTATCTCTGCCTGGAGAATGCTTATTGAGAAGTAACTATGACTGGAGAATGCATGATGAGAAGTAAATCTGCCTGAAGAATGCGTGTTGCGAAGTAACTCTGCCTGGAGAATACATTCTGAGGAGTAACACTACTGCCTGGAGAATGCATGGAGAGAAGTAACTCTGTCTGCATGTTCTTGAACAGTATATACTTTCAACAGGCATCGGGTTTGATCGATTCGTTTGAGCATTCAAAGAGGAGAAAGTGCTTTGCAAATATCTTCTTTTTTTTTTGAAGCATAAAATGTTACCATTCTGCTGTAGCAACGATAGTCGACTTACTTGTTCGACACGATTTCCTTCTGAAAACCAGAAAGAATAGCAGACACAAATCATATTTCAGTGACATTAACAGTAGAATTAGTTTCAATGATTTACTGAAGAGCTGCACGAAAGTCTGCTGAAAGTACCGGTGTGATTGATAAGAATGTCCTGGTGATCAGTGTCCCTTTACACATCCTTTTTCTATTCCAACCCAGGATGGACACTTGTCCCCAATGCGGAGAAGCATGTCCTAGCTGGGTTAGAAGATGTCACATCGTAGACTTGGTACACGCGACCAATTTTCCCCGTGACGAGTGAGACTAAATTTATGGAAGTCAGTAGTGGCCATTAGCTTGCTCACAAGCTTGTATTATAGACGTTGACCGTATCAGAGCGGGATATAGCGAATGACCGCAACAGTCTTCCACAAATTTGGTCTCACTTGTCAAGGAAAACTGGACCGTGTGTACCAGGCCTTAGGCGGCGCTTGCTTACTTTTGAACGTTAATGTCATATCAATTAGGATTGTTTATTGAAGACTTGTAAACTATCGATATCTGAACAATGAGGTTGTATAAATGGGGGGAAATAAAGTGACAGTTGAAGGTTATGACATTGACAATGACTTGCTGTTCATTATTATTAGGTCTTTCCATGCCAGATGGATAGACCTATTGTTATTCTACGTATTTTTATTATTATTCTATCCAATTCTGTCAACGCCATACAGCCGAAACAGTTCGCACTATACAGTTACAACAATTGTCACACACATAGGTATGGGTCTGAAGTTAGGCGGATGTTGGTCATAACAATTTAGAATACTGGAGTAGCTTCTCCCAACTTCATTTTTGTGATGGCACCATAGCTTGTTCGCCGTTCGCCTCCACAGGCAAGTCAGTTTTAGATAGTAGAAAGCGTTTGCTGCGCGCATAATATTAGGATTCAGTCATTTGCGTACACTTCGCCATCCATAAGTTGGCTTGTGAATCGTGTGTCGCTATTATCGCGGAGCGATATCCGATACTTTACCGTATACTGTTCGGTCTTCATCCGGCAGAGAACAGACTCGAGAAATCTGATAAATTACAGGTTTTTCATACCACTTCTGAAACATATATTGCCTGGGCTTACAAGAGATACAGATATGAATAACTTCCGTATCATCCAAAGGGTGTTGTAGGTCTCTAATTTTGACAAAGTAGAGCAGCACATGACTCGAAAATGGCGGGTTACGTTGGAGTCACGTCGGTAGAGTTTACCTGATTGGCGGACGACATCACGTGGGGTTATTTTCGGGGGAATCCCCATTATTATTGCCGAAAGTAGGCTGCTGATGGATACACACGACCAACCACCTCGCTGGGGGTCTAATAACACCCCAGCCACCAGTCAGATTTTTGGACCGGATTCGGGGCCTTCGCGCACATCGCCGGCAGTGACATCATATATAGTAAAATAGATGTTTAACGAAAATTTTGATTACCTTTCAAGTCTGCATAATACCTCCGTTGACCTAGCGTTAAAAAGAATTATCTGGAGATAATTTTCCCTGTTTATCTGGACAGAGCATATGAAAAGTAGTTCGCTCATGTGCAAGACTAAAGGAGTTGTTTGGTCGGATTCAAACTGAACCGTGCGTTGGTTGGTTTCCCCTATACGTCATAGCAACGTAGTAAAGGTCAACTTCCGCTATTGGAGGCAGGGATGTTATTGGAGCCTGCGAAATGGAGCATGCGCTGTGGGGAGGTTGACACACGACCCCAGGGCCAGTCATACTTACCCTCGTATAGATGACCCAGATGGATACAGGTTGAGGATTCAGTCCAACCTCCCAACAGGGTTGTCTCCCATGATGCTAGATTGGCCACTTAGGCCCCAGCTTTGTATGGAATTTGGATTCAGCCGACACATCTGTTTGCTACTATGTAGTTATTATGAGTTATAAACCATTCTAGTCCCGTAAGACTCCCTAGTGGGAGAAGAGGCTCTAGGGGAAATCGTAGCCAAATCCCACCAAATTCTCGGGGGTAAGTAGAGGCGTATGATTCGAGTACATGATCTTCCGGCCAGTCACCATTACCTGGCATTCGCGACTGTTCGGCCTATTCCCTCGAAGTCGTAGTAAACCATACTAACTAATAATTCCTACGTTGCTAAAGTACCATAGTAATTATATTGTTTTGTTTGCCATACTTGTACCATTTTACGAGTCGTGCAATAAACATATTGTATTGTATTGTATTGTATTGTATCTCGCGCATTAATGGTGTAAGGATTTTACAGCTCTCAGCTGTAAACCGTGATCTGCCGCACGTGTGGCACATCACATGCTATAGGGTGTGTTTCCGCTCACATAGTCCTCGTTGTATTTCTCCCTCATCAGGAAATACAAAATATATATCCAAATGAAATGGATAGTCCCTTAATTCTACCCGCGAAGGATCTCTTCTAATTTGAGGTGTTTCTCCTGGGTTTTCTTCTCGAGCTGATCTCCATGGCAACGGAAGTCATACAGCTGACATGAGCTGTTCTGAGTTTCGGCGTGATACTGTGCTTTCAACATGGATGCCAATATAGGTTCCTAGCAGCGCGGAACGAGGTACTAATGTCCTACATTATCCGAGACCGTGTCGAGTGCATTAACTGTTTCCATAAAATGACGGCGCTAAGCTGCACAGATTAGTCCGTCGGTAATGATACTAAACTACCCGACATATATGGCATCTACTGAGTGATAACTGCGTGTAAAAACGCGAGAATCCAGTGAACTATTTCTTCACGATCAACTCTGAAGCGAACCAATGTGAGTTGTCTCCCTTGTCAAAGGTTCACCTGTCGTTTATTATTAAACGGCAAAACAGCTCATAATTGTTTTAATTTATGGGTTAAGAGTGAATAGGTTCTTGACTAACTTCCTCCTTTGTTGTTATATTTAGTAAGGTTCATCAACTGATTGCAAAAATTTGTTCACTAATCCCTTCAAATAATTAACACAGTCGCTGCTAATTTTGTTAAAATCCCACTGATAAGGCCACGCTTTATCTTCATGAGTATATAAGGATATCAAATTTCCTACATTGGTAACGTAACTGAGTGTTGACTGTTAACATGGCATTGTGACAAACGCCATAGATAGGGTTTGATATGATTTAAGTGTGGAGCTTGACCCACTACTCTCCATTTCCATGGCCGTCTAAAGGAGGCATTGAGAGATGTTTTTGTCAATTTCGAGGTTTCTAGGTCACCTAATTAGGTCTGAAATTGGATCAAAAATTAGGTCACTTTTACCTTGACCCAGTTAGGTCAGATCACACTGACATTGACCTACTTAAGCGCATTTCCATGGCCTTAGGAGGCATTAGGACATGTTTTTGCCAATTTCGAGGTTTATAGGTCACCCAAGTAGGTCAAATTTTCACCAAAAGTAGGACAGAACTTGCTGGTAACAGTCCCGTAATGGACGTTTATGTCAAAAATCAAGGTCCTAATGTCAGCGGTTCTCCTTATTTTATCTGAGAAAGGATTCGGATGGACTGACTCACTCGCTCATTACCGGACAATTTGCAAACTTCGTAGGAATTAAGACGGAAAAAGTTCCCTGGAGCGATGAGGGAGCCATGCTTTCAAAATAGCAACATGGCTCGCATTTACGTGAGAGTTGTGATCTCATTATATTACGAAGGCATGACTGTTGAGAATGTTTATAAGCCTGATAAATTCCTACGAAGTAGGCTCTCATTTGCAGATTGTCCGGTAATGAGTCAGTCAGTCCACCCGAATCCTTTCTCCGGAAAAATAAGGAGAACCGTTGACATTAGAACCTTGACTTTTTGCATGAACGTGCATTAGGGGACTGTTACCAGAAATTTCTGAGATGACCTAATTTTGATGAAAATTTAACCTATATAGGTGACTTATGAACCTATAACATTGAGCTTGGAGCCCAAAGTTCTCTTCCTCCACACACAGTACCATGTTCCTACGAAGTAGGCTCTCATTTGCAAATTGTCCGGTAGTCAGTGAGTTCATCCGAATCCTTTCGTCGGCAAAATAAGGAGAACCGTTGACATTAGAACCTTGATTTTTGGCATGAACGTGCATTAGGGAACTGCTACCAGCAACTTCTGAGCTGAGCTACTTTTGATGAAAATTTGATCTACTTAAGTGACATATAAACCTCGAAATTGGCAAAAACGCTTGGACCCCCAAGTCATCTAGGTGACCTATAACATTAGGCTTAAATCCCCCAAGTCATCTTCCCCACCCTACTTGGTAGGTCCTGTGACGTTAGTCACACTACTCATGTGACAGACTTTAAGCCCAAATTTGTGTACTGTTTTATGACTGGCTGTTTTTGTGTTACAGTGTCGGCTGCTGTATAAGTGCGTGATAGTAGACCGTAATTCGATAATACCGTATACCACACATACACTCAGCGAACCTTTTCCATTAATAATGTGTCGTTTCAACGTATTGCCACCGATACAACGGAATTTCACAACTGACTGGTTGCAATCGCAAACTATTCAACTAATACAATACTGACCTATAAATTCGGTCGTATTCGATTTGCATGGTGTTCTAGAATCACGCTATGTTCGACACTCTTCGGGCTATATAGTTTCAGGCAAAAGACTTTTGTATAATCTTCATGATTAGCATCCCAGTGGCATCTTAATTGATGCTGTAGCACGAGGTCCAGGGGTATTCTAGAATGTATGTCACGACATGGCATTTGTGATCCACTTTCCGTTCCAGAAGCGACTACAATTTTTTACTACCGCAATATGTTTACCGCGCGAATTGATTATTCGTGAACAAAACATCCCTGCAACGCTCGTTTGCGACGAAGACAGTGTCACATTGCATGTGATAATTTACAGACCAGTACAAGATGGATACAGTTAAAGAGTCAGTGATCAGACTAGCTGAGAAGGAAGACTGTGCGGAAATCATGCGTCTTATCAAGGTAGGGGGGGAGTCGGTTCTGTTTTGTTGTTTTCTTGAATCCAGTATATGCCTTGCTATACACAGCCAGAGTTTCTCGGTTAGGCATAACAAGTCCTAATGATAATGATAAGTCGGTACACTCCAACACGAACGACTTTTGTCGTTAATGAAACTTCAACTCGTCAGCACTAATCTTATAATCTATACCTATATAGAGTGGAGTTTTAGCTACACATCTCCCAGCATTTATAGAAATTATATTGGCCTTTCTCACATTCCTTGACGGGCGGTTGAGGAGTGCGGTGTGCGCCTCGTGAGCCCTTCTGCAGACGAAGCGAAACGGTATCGAAAAGAGAGCCACTATATATTTACATGTTGCAGCTACATGATCACTGTACCGTAGCTATGTAGGCCTACCGTACCTTATTGTTATATATCTCTAACATAACCGGTATGTACTTTTATAAACTGAGTGATGCGACTTTTATGATCAATATTCATTAATAATAATACTGCTTATATAGTTTGATAGCATCGATAATTAACTGTGAAATATTCTTCGCATCCTTATTTTATCATGGTCATATAAACTTGGATGCATCAAACATATAGCCTATTACTGCAAACATCATCGCTGTTTGGTTCACGGGTTCAGCGATCAGCTTTTCTGAAAAGTTTATTGAATTAGGTTAAAGTTTCATGATATCACGTTATACAGGAGCTCGCCGGGTATGAAAATCTGGCGGACCAAGTCAAGATAACAGAAGAAGGTGGGTAATAAAATAGGAGTCTTGTTATTTGACTATGCACTTTAAACATAGATGAAGCTGATATAAGCTACACCGCTCTTATCTATACTAGCAAAGGAGCCTTTCGTCCGCCCGTGCGTTCGGCGTGTCCGTGATTGTATCCTTACCAATCAATGATACCTTACCTTACCTTACTTGTGATACTGTAGGGCGTGACACTGTAATGGGGTGACCGAAATGGTGCCCTGTGGATGTCGGGGTGACACTATACTCTCTTAAGTAATTAAATTGGGAATAGTGACCAAATCTAAATTATATCACTACCCAGTGGCCCGGACGCCCATACTCACGCACGGCTGCTTTCACTGGCGCAGACGCACGTATCGAGCAAGACTACGTTCATAGAACTACCCGTCATCATTTCGGACGGACGAAAACACCGTACGCACTCCTCCTTTAATACCAAAGAAAAGGGTATACCTTGAACATCTTTCGATAACTAAGGCAGCTACCTCCGTAAATGTCTTGTGAAACAGCCTACAATTGATTGTTTATAATATAAAATTTTGTTAGATAATGCGATGCAACACAATGAAGACCCCAAAGTGCGCGTTCCGGAGTTTGTCGATAAGCGCCCGCCCCCAGCTTTCGAGGGGCTCCCGGCGACAATGACTAATTCACAGCTTGACTATCTACGTTCCTGTCTTCGTTTTGTTAATATTTCACCCCGGTATTGTGTTATGTTTCGAACAAAATGTCGATTTTTCTAATTTTACAGTTTTTTTTCATCATTCTTTATGGGGTCTTGCCGTTTGATACTTGTAAAATATCGTGCTTTGTTTTGCAACATTTGAGTGAGCTGGTAGAGCGATGAAGGACCTTGAAGGTTGACATGAGAGCATTTTTTTTTTTCACTGAACTCCTTCATCTTTTGGCAGTTCTTTTGAGAGACGGCTTTGGCGAGGAGAAATTATATCACTGTTTGGTCGCAGAAAATCCACGTTTCACGGTGAAAGATACAAATGGTGAGTGACACATCAGAAGCCTTGCACCTGATCAGATTGTCTTCTGCAAATTCATTATGTTCATCTTAAGTTGTTCATGCGTATGGAAAAATGTGGCATAATGTCGTATGGCAATTGACTTTGTTAAAATCCCAAATCTGCTGATCACATGTATGTATGTTTATTTCGTGCAGTAACACCTCTATGGAAACTGACAATTTAATGGGTCGACATAAATAAACATCTAACATATAGGAGAGAGAAAGAAAACTTTCGTCTTGCTGTTCAGACGAAATGGCCGACTACCGCTGTCAAAACAATAATCAGGCTATTCGCTGATACTGACCTCTGGATTCAAGACATCTTCAGAGGCGTTCATAACCCACTGTACTCAGATATTGGAGCAAACAGGCCTGGACAAATTTACTGGATGTGAATTCGGAAGACATCTGATGTGTGTCAACCTCCCCACAGCGCATGCTCCATTTCGCAGGCTCCATTACCATCCCTGCCACCAATAGCGGAAGTTGACCTTTACTACGTTGCTATGACGTATAGGGGAAACCAACCAACGCACGGTTCAGTTTGAATCCGGCCGAACAACTCCTTTCGTGTTGCACATGAGCGAACTATTTTTCATATGCTCTGTCCAGATAAACAGGGAAAATTATCTTCAGATAATTCTTTTTAACGCTAGGTCAACAGAGGTGTTATGCAGACTTGAAAAGTAATCGAAATAGCCGGTAAACATCTATTTTACTATATATGATGTCACTTCCGGCGATGTGCGCGAAGGCCCCGAATCCGGTCCAAAAATCTGACTGGTGGCTGGGATGTTATTAGACCCCCAGCGAGGTGGTTGGATGTGTGTCAACCACCTCGCTGGGGGTCTAATAACACCCCAGCCACCAGTCAGATTTTTGGACCGGATTCGGGGCCTTCGCGCACATCGCCGGCAGTGACATCATATATAGTAAAATAGATGTTTAACGAAAATTTTGATTACTTTTCAAGTCTGCATAATACCTCCGTTGACCTAGCGTTAAAAAAAATTATCTGGAGATAATTTTCCCTGTTTATCTGGACAGAGCATATGAAAAGTAGTTCGCTCATGTGCAAGACTAAAGGAGTTGTTTGGTCGGATTCAAACTGAACCGTGCGTTGGTTGGTTTCCCCTATACGTCATAGCAACGTAGTAAAGGTCAACTTCCGCTATTGGAGGCAGGGATGTTATTGGAGCCTGCGAAATGGAGCATGCGCTGTGGGGAGGTTGGGATGTGTGTATGTACGGGGTGCAGTCCAAACTTGGCACGGTTTCGTACAAAGTGGCCCCTCCCTAATTTCATAATAAGGATTGTCGCCCGTATTTGACAGCATGATAATTCTTCTTCCCTTTTTGACTAACTGATATCAATAATACTATCGTGTTGGACGTAACCATTCCTCCAAACGGGCATATAACATTTGCTGACTGACCGGGCATACGCGCCACTACATAGTTAATCTGGCAGGGAAATGAATATTTGGCAGGTCAAAATCCGCACTTTTTCAAGGCGCGAAAATGATGATTCATTTATGGCGATACAATTCTACAAAAAAACGAGTAGGTTGACACAACTATTTATGACGGAAGAGCCGAACCCATGTCTGTTTCGAGCCGCACATATGTATGTATATATCGGCGTATATGTATGCTATACTTCAGATCCATCCAGTCCAAGACTTGTGGGTTACGCCCTGTATTTCTACACGTATTCCACGTGGGAAGGCCGATGTCTTTACCTGGAGGATATATACGTAGACCCAAAGTTCAGAGGACAAGGTATAGGTTCGAGAATTTTGAAGACCTTGGCTAAGGTAAGCATAGATGCCGATAACCTGATTAAAAACAGACCCAGAAACCGATTCTCTAACTGGGTGATACAGTATCCGATATAGAATCAGGGAAATTTCCCACCACGGCTAAGTCTTCAAAATATATACTGGGCGTCGGAAGCAAATTTAAAGTGGTACGGCCACTATCATAGCATTTTAGGCGAGGGTCGAGGGGCCGCCTAGGCCCCGGAAGCTCCTGGGGTGTAGATCGCCGGAGACGCGTTCTGAGCGATTTCTGGAGAATAAAATCACTCTGCATTCAAGTGTATTTTTAGTTCTTTCCTGACCCTTTTACCATGAAAACGCATTCGATGGTGGTTTTCTGCGATGCTGAATTACCAAAAAATTATGTATAGTAAAATACCGTAATCTAGACACATTGTGTAGACGTAACCGATATAATTCTTATGGGCAATGGGGTGGTGATAAATTCATTGCAGAAGTATAACGCCATCTACATTCATAATTTAGCTAGCTATACTTTTGCAATAATAAAGCTGCCGCCCGTATATTGTTTGAAATACAAGGTCGGGTACGGACCTGTAAAGGTCGCATGCAGCCAGAAACAACCTAAAGCGTGTAGGCCTATGACATATTGGACAAGCGAAAAATGGAATTCTTATGAAGAAAATTAATTTATTGTTTCGTTGATAAAATAACGTGAACACCAAACCGGCATCATGCATATAAACGTACATGTTACTTTCCATGCACGATCGAAATTGTCCCGACAGGGCTAGCCGTTGCTCAGCGCCGCTAACGAATTCAATGGCGCTTAGTTAATTTGGACCGATCAGAGTCTAATTCAACTTGGAAGCTATCAAAACTGCATTTCTAGTTTGTTTTTTTATTTGTGTTTTCTTCTTTCTTTCTCCGTTTCGTTCTTTCTTTCGTATCTTTTTTTTTCGCAAAAAATTCTCTGTGATACCGATAATGAATCACGCTTAAAATAATTTTGTAATTCTCTCTATATAAAACTTCAGTACAATAGTTTCATGTACTGGGTGTCGCTTACATAGAGAGACGTCATAATATGTTCGTGTTCACTGCCACGAAGGTCAATAATGCCGTGTACGGTCGATACAGATTTGATATTTTTGGAACATTACGGCATCACTGAAAACTGTTGACCGCTTCTCTCTTGCAGGAAACTAGCCTTGTATATGCATACTAATTTGGTGCTAAGACTGTTATGTGGAATATGTCTTTGGGTTATGGACGCGAATATTCTTTAATGGACGACGACTGAATTATAAATGACGGACCACACGCTTGTAATGTAATAGAGGTGTCATTTGCGTACACTTCGCCATCCATAAGATGGCTTGCGAATCGTGTGTCTCCATTATCGCGGAGCGATATCCGGTACTTCACCGTGTTCTGTTCAGCCTTCATCCGGCAGAGAACAGACTCGAGAAATCTGATAAATTACAGGTTTTCATACCACTTCGGAAACAGATATTGCCTGGGCTTACAAAATATATAGGTATGAATGACTTTCGTATCATCCAAGAGGTGTGGTAGATCTGCAATTTTGAACAAGTAGGACATCACATCACCTGAAAATGGCGGGTTACGTTGGTAGACTTTAGCTGATTGGCTGAAGAAGTCATTTGGTATTGATTTCTGGAAATTCCGTCTTGCAGATGCCGAAAGTAGGCTGAAAATGGATACACACGATCCCAGGGTCCGTCTTACCGCGTATAGATGACCCAGATGGTTACAGGTTGATAGAGGTGTGTACGTTTTATTCTTCGGCAATTTCACTGGATATAAGCGACACTCCCTCGTTCTGCCTGTTCCACGTACGGCACCAATGTCATTTGTGCCAGTGAAAACGAATACATTATGACGTCTCCCTATGCAATTGACCCCGGTACATGAAACAACTGTACTGAAGTTTTTCATGGAGAGAATTCTAAAGTTATTTCGAGCGAGATAAAATATCAATATCACGGAGTAATAGCAGTCATTTTGAAGAGTTTAGTTTATGCTACACGCTGCAAAAAAGGAAATATATGCAGAGATAAATACTGATTTTTGACAAGCTCCAAAGTAGACGACTAATTAAAATAAACAGATCTTAGCGTCATACACGACACACGTCGTAACTATATATTCCATGGTACATGTTTTGGAGAGTATCCAACCACCTCGCTGGAATAATAATACCCCAGCCACCAGTCAGATCTTTGAACTGGATTCCGGGTCGCGCGCACTTCGCCGGATGTGACATCATATATAGTAAAATAGATGTTTGCCGAACATTTCGATTACTTTTCAAGTCTGCATAGCGTTAAAAAGAATTATCTGGAGATTATTTTCCCTGTTTATCTGGACAGAGCATATGAAAGTAGTTCGCTCATGTGCAAAACTGAAGCAGTTGTTTGGCCGGATTCAAACTGAAGCGTGCGTACGTGGGTTTTCCCCGATACGTCATAGCTACGTAGTAAAGGTCAACTTCCGCTACTGGAGGCAGGGATGATAAATGAGCCTGTGAAATGGAGCATGCGCTGTGGGGAGGATGGAGAGTCTCGTGTTGATTACGCGCGAAAGAAGGGAGATAACTGTTTGTTTAAAAACCATAAATGCTCGTGGCCTTAAACTGTCTAATGCTTATTCCACCAGGTGGCGGTGGACACGGACTGTTCCCGATTGAACTTCGCCGTTCTGGATTGGAACAAACCGTCCATAGACTTTTACCTCGAGAAGGGAGCGGTAAATCTGACCGAAAAAGAGGGATGGCACAACTTCCGAATGACTAGGAGCGTTTTAGAAGATCTTGTCAACTCTTAATCATCTCGTTTACATGTAGTAATATTCTGCAATGGGAGGGTTTTTAGTCGAAAAATATATTTGCACGGTACGCCAATGATATCCACAATATCTAATCATCCATCCAATGAACACATCTCACTGAATTGGTTGATTATGTATAAATATATGTCATTTCCGATGCACTAGAGATATACAAATACTGTCATTATTATTATTGAGGTTTTGAGTTATTGTTTGTACCTCGTCTCTCAATCTCGGGTTAAGCAGGTTAGGGCGATCTTGCTCTCTAAAATGGAGGAAAAAAAAGTCGTTTTTGCTCGATAACTTCTGATTCCTTCTTCACCAATGCATCAAAATGTCAGGCGCATTGATGTATCTATTGTTTCAGGCCATAAAATTAATTTGCCATGTGAAGAACCAGCCAATGTTGTTTAAACAGCGCGATGGATGTTTGGCCTATTATTATGCAAATTAGATAGATGACAATTTACTTTTTTACTACCATTTAATGCGAATGGATATGTCTGTATGCGCTCCAAGGGGATTTTGCTGAATTCATTATGTAAACTGATTTATTGAGCGAAAACGACCCATTTTACCTCCATTTTAGAGAGCGGGATTCCCCTGAACTGCTGAGCACTATTCTCGTGTTTTTAACTGGGACACTGAAGGTTTATTCAGGCGAAAATAGGAAGGGAAGCACCGTTAAGATGTTCATATGTATAGAAACTGTGAAAATGGGAAGTGAAGCTTGACAGGTGTCCCTGATCTTATCCGAAACATTCCATCGCTTTGTCCGACAGTTCAGCTAGGGTATCCGTATGTGTGGAACATAGACGCCTAACTGCGAAGCGTTCCGTTAGACCCTTGAACTAACAGACATAAGCGTATTTTATTACGGAAGCCGATCACAATTGTGACTGCAAAATGTGAAGCCGTTGAAGTAATGTTACCCTCCTATCACGATGACATCAGGTCGCATACACAGCCAAAAAAACAGGTGATGAGGTGATGAGTTAGAGTCATCGCCTTTAAATGGTGACGGCCATCTGCTTTTAAGGGTGATGATTTTGCCTCATCACCCTTAAAAGATGATAGCCTAAATTTACAATCATTGCTCATCACTTTTCGGAGGTGATGGGCATCATTTTTAAAGGTGATCATAAAAAAATGATAGCTATCACCTTTTTTCTGGCTATGTAGGTTATGCCTATCGTCTCATTTGAGCTGTCCCTGGAAGAGTGCACCGGTAACAACAAAATATGAAAACCGGGTTACGTACCTGTGGAATATTCAGTTTGAATTATGAATGTGGTTCATGCTAGGTTTGAGTATTTTAATGTATTATATGCGTACCGCTCAGTGTCAGCCCTATAAAACGCAACATATAGAGGTGACAGAAAAAGATGCCTCCACACTGACAAGAAGTCAACTGACCCCACAGGCCATCATTCTGTATGTACTGTATATCTTAAAACATCACAACAAACAAGAAATGTTCCCAGGAATGAACCAAACACCATCTTAAGAACCAATCAAAGTACTTAAAGTACTGATGTCGGGTTTACTTGCATCAGAGGAATTTATTAGTCCCATATTTGGGAAGAATGGTGGTGTTCGCTTGACATAGGGAATCGTCCTCAAGCTGTTCGGTTTGAAGGGCCAAACTTTCACTTTTATCAAAGGGATATGAAATGGACCATTTTGTACAGCCTTCATGCTGAATTATAAGACCCGAAATAATGAAGGACTGCAGATGCACGAACACGGATTTATGGCTCACTAAAGTTGGTAAGTTGGCTTATTTTCGTATTTTTAGGCACTTTTCGGTGCGGATTTTCTCTTGTTACAAAAATAGGACACCTTTAACCAAAACCAATTTTAGCTATTTTGACCAACAAATAAGTCTAAATATGATTTTGGTTAAAGGTGTCATAATTTTGCAACGAGAATTTTGGAGAGAAAATGTCGACTGTAAATGCACCGAAAAGTGCAAAATACGGCAGGTTTGAACCACTGTAAGTCTGGTTGTGTTTGTCTGTAGGTCTTGATTATTCTTTATCTTTATCTATTCAAATGGTCAATTTGGTGCTTTTTAGACAAAAATTAGCCCCACCAGCTGTGTGTATCAAAAACGCATTGAGGACGATTCCCTATCTAAAGTGAAGATCATCTTTGTGATCTTGCACTATATATGAATCATAACTTTTGTTGTAAGGTAGCTTACCAAAGATTGAAAACTGTTCAAAAATATTAAAATTCATATTCGTAATAATAATTCATAAAGTGCCATATAGTTATAGAACAACCTCAAGAATATGTGTGTAAAGTTTGTGTATCCTGTAATTTTTGTATGGCTCCGTAAAGGACCATCGCCGATATTGGACAGATCCACATTTGTTTGACACACCGTGTACGTTGCTGTCCTCTCACCGTGACGGGACAACCACAGTTATAATCATCCAGTCTCAGCCAATGTTCACTAAATTTGCATTTTCCCGGCATCGGCAAAATTAGCCCAAAGCTAAATTCCAAACCAACGAACAATGGCGACTGCAATTTGACCAGTTCAAATGGCGACTGTTCTGATACGTAAATTAGTACAGATGTCAAGAGCGTGAGCCAATCAGCTGTCGACATTATGACCTCGACCAATACACGTCACAGAATATGAATATTAATTCAGCGGGAAACAGTCACGAGTTTAGTTCAACCAATGGACTACACAAAATATGTAAATGAGCTGTCTGACCTCGTTCCAATCTGGCGAAGGGTCACCAGCAAACACGTTTCACGGCTGTTTGGATTTTTATTCCGCAATAAATTTCGCTGAACTTCAGAGAATAACTTAGCTTTTTCCACTCATTTTCCCGGACTCTGTACATATATTTCCTCTGACTTTCCATGTCCTTTCAACGAAATTCCATTACTCTTAGCGCCTGGAATTGCATGGCTTGTGCGAGGCCTGTTGTGAATGCTGTAAGGGGCATCAAATGAGAACAGTCTCCGGGCAGGAGATCAAAACTACACATGTGCAGAAGAAAAAAGAAAAACTGAAAAGTGATACTAATGTAGGGTTTACCCTTGGTAAACCCGACAAAAAATGATCCCCATTTCCCTTCCTCTATTTGTCCCCCGTCGGGTCCAGGCTGGAAAATTGCTCCCCTTGACCACTAGAGGGCGTTATCTTTGGAATTAAATAATCGTTCCCAAATGACCGAGGCCTGATACCAACAACGACTATTAAATTACTCCACGATCTTGGGTCACATGCCCCCATACTTCAACAGCCCATGAGCTGAATGCTGAGGAAATCAGGAAATCAAAGCATGAACCGAAAGTTTTTTTATGGGATAGCTTTGGCCTGTGCATAGCGCCGTTGGGGGAGAGGCGCGAGTAATGTTGGTCAGAATCGGTCAACAGTCTAGGTATGCGAAATGAAATTTTTCCCAATTTGGAAAGAATTAGTATCTTTACATGAGGTGTGGTGACATTGTACAATTTTGAAGATATGAGCAAGTTTAAGATGACAGTATAATGAAATTGATATATTTGGACTAGCTTTACATTTTACGCCCTATCCGAGATGAATTCGTCGATATAATTCTTCACGCTACCAGATGAGAACCATATATTCCATCAGAAAATATTGTTCGCGCATGTTTTTGCATTAGTGTGTGATCAGTCATAAGTCAAACCTTGAATGAGTGGGTCTATTATACATGTAAGTAGTATATAAAGGACCGATTCTGTCGGAAAAATGAGGCTCAAAAAGTGAGGCTGATCGCGGAGTGACGTCACTTCCGGTGACGTCACGGATGGACGTCACATCCGGTCACGTGACATCTGGGTTACATCCGGGTCACTTCCTGTGACGTAGCTTCCGGTGACGTGACGGTCCAGCAAGAGTGATCTCCCCTACATAAGACCCCAGTGACTGTGAATCTATACCGGGAATGACTGTATGGGGTATAGGGGAGGTCATTTTTTTCTTCTTTTTCCCCCCTTTTTTGTGGATTCTACTGTAGATTGTGGGGTCCTTTTTTCTCGTCTCGAGCTGTAAAACACGATGGGAGGGGTCTCGAAGTTAAGCCGTGAATTTTCTTGAAAAGTTCAGGTAGGCCTGGATAGGCCCATACTGGCTCAGTGGATAGGTCCATACTGGGAAACCCACTCCTAGACATTTGCGGTATGGGTTGTGGAGTTTTGTTTTTCTCGTCTCGAGCTGTAGAACACAATGAGAGGGGTCTTGAAGCTAAGCGGTGAAATTATTTGAAATGTCCAGGTACTGGGTAGGCCTGGAAAAGCCCATACTGGCTCAGTAGACAATGTTGGTCCCACTGGGAAACGCGCTCCTGGGCATTAGCAGTATGTGTTGTAGCATCTTGTTTTCTTCGTCTCGAGCTGCAGAACACGATGGCAGGGGTCTCGAAGTTAGGCGGTGAATTTTTTTGAAAAAGTCGCTGTGCCCATACGCATTGAGCAAGTAGCGATGGGGTGGATGTTTTGGGGTCTATTTTGAAGCTCTCGTGAGGGAGTATCCGACTGGAATAGTTCGTTTTCATCATTCTGCGCATGTGCAGTCTGGCCGTAATATAGAAAGCAGGCATATTATGGGTCATTTTGGGGTAGAGATGGACCGAATTGGGTATCAGTGTGAAGCTATCGTGGGGTAGAGTCAGACTGGCGTGTTTTTTATTGGAAGTCGCGTCAATCTGCGAATGCGCAGTTGGGGTGTAGTAAGTAAAGTGGTCATTTTGGGGGTGTGGGGGGGGGGTGTGGTTGAGGGATTGAGGGACCATCCGTGGTCCAAATGGATCGTATGGAGTATCAGTGTGAAGCTCTCGTGGTGTAGACCACGACTTGGGGGATGTCCACGTCAACTGTCATTGGTGACGTCATCAGGACGAGTAATAGCCAAAGTGGGCAGTTTAGAGGTGTGAAGGAAGGTTTTTGGGGTAGAGAGGGACCACGTGTGAGGTGTCGTCTTGAAGCTCTGGTGGTATAGACCACGACTTCAGGGATGTCCATGTCATCTGTGACGTCACCAGTTACGTCATCAGTAGAAGTTGTAGCCAAAGTGGGCATTTTGGGAGTGTGAAGGAAGGTTTTTGGGGTAGAGGGACCATCCGTGGTACAAATGGACCGTTTGGGGTATCTGTGTGAAGCTCTCGTGGTATAGATCACGACTTGAGGGATGTCCACGTCATTTGTGACGTCATTGGCGACGCCATCAGTGGGAGTAGTAGCCAAAGTGGGCATTTGTGAGGTGTGAAGGAAGGTCTATGGGGTGGAGATGGACCATCACTGGTCCGAATGCGTCGTGTGGGGTGTCAAAGTGAAGCCCTCGGGGTGTAGACCGCGACTGGAGGGATGCCAACATCATCTGTGACGTCATTGCTCATTGGTAACGTCATCAGTAGGAGTAGTAGCGCAAGCGGGCATTTTGGGGGTGCGTGGGTGTGTGTTTGAGCGATTGAGGGACCATCTTTGGTCCATATGGACCGTGTAGGGTATCAGCGTGGGGTAGAGTCAGACGAGCGTGTTTTTATTAGAATTCCCGTAAATCTGCGCATGCGCAGTTGGGGTGTAGTAAGTAAAGTGGTCATTTTGGGGGTGTGAAGGAAGGTTTTTGAGGTAGAGATGGACCATACTTGTTCCGAATGGGTCGCGGGAGGTATCAGTGCGAAGCTCTCGTGGAAGGGCGTCCAGCTGGATAGGTGTGGGGTGGGAATAGAGTCTGTCTGCGCATGCGCAGTAGAAAAAGGGCATTGGAATGGACATTTTGAGGTTAAGATGGACTCATAGTGGTCCGTGGAATGCCTTATTTTGAAGTTCTCTTGGGGTTCATAGTTCATATGGTGTTAGACTCTTTCGTACTGGATAATTTTAATTGAACCAGTTGCATTGATCGGATATGCCCGATGTAGACTTCGCAGCTGAGTTTAGACTGGGCAGGAAGGACCACTCGACGGATCTCTTGAATTTGCTCATTGGCAAAGACGAGTTGTTGCGGACAGACTCAACGCTTACGTTGGTGAAGATCAGCTAGATTCTTTGGATTCCATTGTCAAATATTACCAGACCCTTGTTATTGGGAAGCGTAAGCGTAAAGTACTACCGGTCTGTCGCGGTCGAAAATGCCTAGAAAGGGTGACCGTGAATAATGGGAAGGGAATACCTTGGCAAGTCCGTAGGTAAGGGTAAGAAGCGTTTCTGATTTGTCAGTGAATGTCTCCATTTGCGTACACTTCGCCATCCATAAGATGGCTTGCAAATCGTGTGTCTCCATTATCGCGGAGCGATATCCGGTATATTACCGGATTCTGTTCGGCCTTCATCCGGCGGAGAACAGACTGGATAAATCTGATAAATGACAGGCTTTCATACCACTTCAGAAACAGATATTGCCTGGGCTTACAAAAGATATAGGTATGAATAACTTTCGTATCACCCAAGAGGCGTTGTAGATCTGTAATTTTGAACAAGTAGGGCAGCACATGACTAGAAAATAGCAGGTTATGATGGGGTTACGTCGGTAGACTTTAGCTGATTGGCTTGCAAAATCACGTGGTATTGATTTCAGGAAATTCCCTCTTGCAGTTGCCGAAAGTAGGATGAGAATGGATACACACGATCCCAGGTTCAGTCTGCCGCGTATAGATGACCCAGATGGTTACAGGTTGTGAATGTCTCTCCACTGCCGAATGACGCATAGAAGGATATATATCCACCGTTGCTGGATTCGAAGGAAACAACGGATAGCCCTAACGCCACGTCATATTTCGACATATATCTCTGTAAAATTGGGCCTTCTGCCCCGTCGATTTTACGACAAGACAGTCGAATACAATTTCCACATTGCAGACTACCCCTTTCTGGACAGTAATATTGCAGTGGGACCCGCATATAAAATATGACAATTTTAATCGACGTCACAGATCATTATTGCAGAAACGCCCCAAATCAAAGTTTCTTAACCCTATCTGGCCTGGGCGATTTGGGGTGTACCGCAGCCTGGAGGGGGGGGGGGGCGGAAAGTGCCCCCCCCTATATATTTTCGCTATCGCTAAGGCTAGAGGGCTGAAACTTACCACACTATATCTTTGGGTCAAGCTCTACCAGAAAATGTAAAAAAAATCCAAGATGGCCGCCATGATGACGTCACTGTGACGCCATTTTCAAAAAGAGCAATTTTGGACGATTTTTCGATCAAAATCGTCGAATTTTTTAATTTTTGCTTTTTCTTCGCAAAAACTGCATGATAAATTAGTAAATAATAATCTGATATGAAATAAAATAAGTTTTATCCACTTTTCCGTAGAGGAAAGCAAAATTTTTGAAGAAATATGACGAAAGCATAACTTTTTCTGGTACCCCATATGGCCGCCATTTTGAATTTACCCATGATCCTCTGCTCGTAGGGTTATGCAAATAGGCTCAAAATGACCCCAATACGATACCCTATAACGTCAAGAATGTTTGAGCTCTCCATTTTTCGGCGCTTCGGAGATATCGCAGAAAGTTTGGCAGAAGGGCATTTTTGCCCCCCTCCCCAAGGCCTGGTAGGGTTAATGCGGGAAGGGAGGGAGGGGGAACAAATCAGTGGGTGTTTTTTGGTGATGCTAAGACATATGTTTCGGAAAAATGCATAGAATCGCGTTGAATCAACATGCTGAGTTTTTGCGTAATTTTTGAAGAAATATGGCGAAAACATCACTTTTCTGGTACCCCCACATTTTGAATTTACCCATGATCCTTTGCTCGGGGGGTCATGCAAATAGGCTCAAAATGACCCCAATATGATAATCGAAAAAGTCACGGAGTTTCAGCTCTCGATTTTTTGTCGTTCCGGAGATACAAGCAAAAAAACAACAGGGGGGCGGAAAGTGCACCCCCCCCCCCCCCGGCCAGGTAGGGTTAAATTTGGCGATACATATCGCAGGCTGATTGCAAAATACTAGCGTAGCGTGCAAGACCTATGGTATTACGTTTCCATTAATCCGGGCTAGGGGCCGTATGAACTTGTACTTCAATGGTGTTCATTTGAATATTCATGATCAAAGCGTGACTGAGACACATCATTCTCTAGATGACGACTTTACAATGAAAATTATATGTAAGGGTACTGATCAGCGATACGGATTCGATATTTTTGGAAAATCATGATGTCTTGCCGTCATCATTATTCTAATTAAGTGTTTGGATTATGGACGCCGAGGTTATTTGATGGACGAAGGCTGAATATCGAATGACGAAATGGAAGCCTGTGTTGTATACCGAACTTTCAGCTCAGTACAGGGTTGGGGGTGTCCGCTATATGTCCGCTCAAAATGATTCAGAACTTTGCTCAGATGGAACTGTTTTCAATGTCGTAAAAGAGGCCAAACCTTTTAGAGATCTTGTTTGACCACCAATTAACGCTTTTGTCTCACATTTAATGCTTGAAAGCTACGTGTATGAAAGCTCTTGATTTGCTCAAAGCATGCAGTTGCCAGCAATAAGTGGGGAGCAGATACAAAACCCTTCATATACATCGACCACTTGTTCTCGCGAATCTTGCTTATGGCTCTATTGTTTACAACGGTGCAAGCAAGTACAACTTGACCATGTTGGATCCCATCCTAGGGAATCCAAGGGCTAGACTTTGCTTTAGAAATTTTGAAGCCTCCTTAAAGGAAAGTTTGTATGTTGCGGCAGATGAAATTCCTTGGAATCTCCGAAGAATCAACATGTCATAGAAAATTTGAATTGACCCATCAAATGCTTCACAACTGGAAGAGAAAAAGATATTATGACGTAACAATGACATGAAAGGTACATGGAGATCTTAAATTGTCTCATGAACCGTAGAACATCTACAAATCTTCCAACGGTGAACATATCTGGTCTCATTCAAATTGCTAATGGTTTTAATGATCATTTCATCTTGATGGCATCAAAGCTAGAATCAAGACTACCTGCTTCTTCGAAAAACTACGTGGATTTCTTAAAGTGATCAATAACCCTCAAGTAAAGTTTCCATCAAAGGAAAGACCATTGCAAACAGCGTGGGAGAATATTTATTGTAATTTTTTACGATTTTATTACACAGGGTAAACTGCAAATAAAGCATGTTATTCTATGGTGGTCTGTTGCAATCATATCTAGGTCCAGTGACGTCACACTGCCTTAATACATATATTTCAAACTTATATTGTGCATTAAAGTATGCACTTTCCTATGCTTGATTCAAGCTGAAGGTGTGTGCTTCAGCTTTGCTTTGAGTTTCAAGACAGACTCACTGTTCCAATGTGCATGTTTCACCAAAATTGGGGAGATGGTAACTCATAAGTGTCAAGTCAATTTGAATCTTGCATTTAATTTCCCCGATTTTGGAGAAACATGCACATTGGAACAGTGAGGCTGTGTTGAAACTCAAAGTATACACACCTTAAGCTTGAATCAAGCATTGGAACGTGCATACACAGTTTGAAATATATGTATTAAGGCAGTGTGACGTCACTAGACCTAGATATGATTGCAACAGACCACCATAGAATACCATGATGTATTTGCAGTTTACACTGTGTAATAAAATTACTTTAAATATTTTCCGACACTGTTCGCAATGGTCTTCCATTTGATGGAAACTTTACTTGAGGGTTTACGATCACTTTATGCGATCCATGTCATATAGACCCTTGCACAACATCGGAGATAAAAGTAGTATGTGGCTGGGTAAATAGCGCACCTGGCATTGATGGCTTTCGCTTGTCCATTTTAAGACCCGTTTTAGAGTTCATAGTAGAGCCCTTGTGCCATATTATAAATTTAGCTTACATTCGGGGGATAGTACCAACGGATTTTAAATTGGCGAAATAACTATTTTATTCAAATATATTTGAAACTTATCTGTCAATTTCAGTTTTACCTTGCCTCAGTAAAATTATAGAGAAAATCGTTGTTAATAGGATGTCTAGTTTTTTAGAAACCTGTAGTATAATTTGTTCTAATTAGTTTGACTTCCGTGCTAATCACTCGACATTTTTAGCGGTTTTATAACTACACGATCAATTAGTAGCTGCCAGAGAAACAAAGAAATATTTGATAGCCAGTTTTTTTTTTTTTTTTAGGGATCTGTCAAAAGCCTTTGATACAGTTAATCACCCAATTCTACTTCAAAAATCAAATAAATATGGTTTTAGGGACATATCTGATCAATCGTTTCATAATTACTTATCATCGCGGGCTCAATGTACACAGTATAATACCATTTCCACATTCCAACCTGTCTCCTGTGGTGTGCCACAACGATCTATCTTAGGTCCAGTTATCTTCTTTTTTTTTATTAATTGCATTGTTGCCGTAAGCAAGGTGATGGAGATATTGGTTTTTGCAGACGATTCGTCCGCAATCCTATCCTAGGTTATAGTAAAACGTTCGTCAAACGAGCTCGGCATATTATATGATTGGTCTTCGTGTAACAAACTATCACTCAGTGCAAAGAAAACTGAGTTCATGTTTATAAGACCATCTAAAAATGAGTCCCCGCACTTGCTCGAATTAACTTTATCTGGTATTGAGATAGAGCAAGCTGAAATCTATCAAATTTCTCGTGTATACTTTAATGACAGGCTCCTCTGGACATCGCATATCACAAAACTTTGCAAAAATATAAGTCGTGACATTGGTATCATTTATCGTATAAAGATTGCCTCAATAAAAACACTCTCAATACACTTCAGTATTCATTAATATTCCCTTTCTCAACATATTGTAATATTATCTGAGGAAATAGTCATGCACCCCTGCAAATCCTGCAGAAAAAGATAATACGATTGAGTACATGCTCAGCAGAATTCGAAATTACAGCTCCACTCCTATCCATAAAGCAAATAAACGAATATCTAGTGCTAATTTTTGTTAATAAATTTTGCAACCATTCAGAACTAATTCTAATTAAATACAAGTCATTTTATACTTATCGTCATACTTATCTGTCTGATCTATCCATTTACACCACCAGAATCAAAAATTTATCTTCTCTACTCAAATGCTGCAATTCTATGTCGCTTTTCTATGCCATCTTTTTCTAAGAATTACTATATTCGGAAAGTTCGTGGAGTTTGGGTCTAAGGAACACAATTATACCTTATTTGTGTAGTTTTATTTATATATTAATAATTGACTTTATATAATTTAATAATTTTCACCGGAGCTAAAGCCATAAATTTGTATATCTTTTCTGGGATAGTACATTCAAGTCCCTAGAGAGTTTTACTCCCGTCTTTATTGCATTACTGTTCAGTTCATATGATTATTTTGTTGAATAAATGAAATGAAGATATCCCGTGGTCAACTATTCTGTCTTATAAACTCCAGGAAGGTGTTTGGCTTGTGTACAGCGACTGTCGGGGCCAAGGATAGCTTTAGTTCATGTGAAGATGGGACTAGCGTGATCTGATAGTTACACATCCTGGGGATAATTGGATGCGTCCCGTTAGTGTACAACGATGTAACTCTCAGAAGATATTTAAGTTCAGGAGATGGCGAGCGAGGCTCAGTTGTCTCGGGATGGGGCATACCCTAGGTGGTACAATGGCGTCACTCTCTAAAAAAACTTGAGTGAACTGTTCCACTCAAGTTAGAGAGAAATGTACCTGTTCACTCAAACTTGAGTTACTTTTCACTCAACTTGAGTTGAAACCACTCAAGTTCACTCAACTTGAGTGGGATGAATTTCCACTCTTATGCTTGAGTGAATGTCATTCAAGTTGAGTGCATTTAACTCAAGTTGAGTGAAAAGTAACTCAAGTTGAGTGAAAATCTCACTCAAGTATTGAGTGGGATCAATTTCCACTCTTGCTTGAGTGCAATTTCACTCAACTTTTTTTAGAGAGTAGCTTTTGAAATATATCAGTTGATGAGGTGGAAGAAGGCTTAGTTTAGGAGTCATAGGTTGGGTTTCACTACCTTGGCGTGAGTAACACAGATGGTAAAAATATACCATCATAAACCTCAAGTTCTTGAAGAAAAAGGTGAATCACAAAGATTTATCATGAAGTCTTGAACTGAACCAATCTATATCATCAATATATATAGGATGGGCCGCTCTATCCCAAATGACAGTCATTCTGTAATTTGCTGCAAGCACCTGCGCAAAAGTATTGTATGGTGGCTGATTGCCATTTCCTAATTCATTATAAAACAAGGAAACAAGAGAATATTTCCCAATTTATTGTTTTCGCCCGAGAATACAAGGAAACAAGAGATTATAAGTCTTCAAAACTTCGTGTTTTCTTGTTTTCTCCCGCGAAAACAAGAAATTGAGAAAAAAGTGAAGGAGATGCAACAAAATAAGAAATTTAGAAACCTAGAAATTACGAAAACAAGAAATTCACAAGAAACTGGTTGATTTGTGCCATTTCTTTTTTCTCGTTTTCGCCCAAGAAAGCAATAAATTATAAGTTAAACTTCATACAAATCAGCCACCATAGTATTGCGATTAATCGCCTGTTTGTGGTCACATTACGATTATGTTAATATACTCATATTCGAGTGATCCCGTCTTCACATATTAAGGCGAATGCACATGTTCCGTTGTTGCACTAGATCCAACAAAGGGGGCCGTGACTAGTGGTTAGAGCGTCGGCCTCATGGGTAGTGGGTTCAATCCCAAGCCGGGTCATACCGAAGACTTGAAAAATTGAACTTGTTGCTTTCTCGCTTACGCTCAGCATTAAGAGGATAGAACAAGGACTGGTTCGCTCGGTGTGTCATGTCTGCCTGCGACATGATATTTCTGTGGGACAGCACTTTCTTGTTGCAGCATTAGATCTGCGCTTTTACAAGTGTCGTACACTGTAAATAAATCGGACGCCGACGTGTTCAAAATTGAATTGAATTGCTATTGTTCAAACTTTGAATGCGTATGTTCTGCATTTGAATACCTGCGTTAATGGTTTGAATGCTAAAGTTCAAAATTGAACATGGAAGTTAAAGGAAAAGTTCGGGTTTGGTTGCCTTTGATACATATTATTACAACTCACAAAGTTATACCCAAAACATATATTTTCTCATTTTAAATTTTTTTTTTGAAGGAGTACTAATCATTTTAAAATCGTCAACTCGCAGAGACAGAGTGCCGCCATTGTACTGTATCCAGAAGGCGGATATGACGTAGGGAAAAGGCTTGGAACTCTTCTGTCTGTTCGGGTAATACACGTGAAGCACGGAGTCTTCAGTCGAAATTGAGTGAAATCATGTCGACGAGCGGCATTTCCGATTCCAGCGGTGAAAGCGACGAGGAAGCTGTGTTTGGTCTTCAGGGCTACCAATTCGAGCCGAAACGCTCAGATACGGAGATCAGAGCTGCGGGGATGATAGCAGCTCGAAACGAAGACAGAAGCCCGCGTGGAAAATTTAGTACATGTATCATATGGTGTCGGTGCACACGCTGCTCTCATCGACGGCTTACGGGAGAGATCGAGTGTATTCGCTGTTGGGAGAGCGAACAAAGCCGCGCTCTGGCCACTAGAAATGAAAATGGTATGAGCTATTTAGTATTTGAAGTAATTCTTGCCAATTTTTACACCGTCAAACTTGCACCTTAACACACGCAGCTCCATGCTGCCTCCATATGTTCTGCCTTCCGTTTACGTCACACTGTTTTACATACATGTAGTTTTACTCCTATTGGCTAAAATAAGTCACGTGACAATACAATGGCGATTTCCTGGAGTTTGGTAAATTTGACGGTATCACAGCATTTGGTTAACTATTTCTGTGTTAAAATAAATTCCAAAAATTAAAAAAAAATACAGTTGCATACCATTTGACTAGCTCTTTCAGTTGAAATATAGCTTTACCATACCCGAACCTTTGAACATGGAATCTAAAAATTTGAACACAAAATTTGAAATTTGTTCAATAAGTGTTACAGTTTAGGCGCTCAATAAGTGTTCTGAAATTGAACCTCTCAATTTACAGTGTAGTCAGCCTGTGTCGTTGGTCCTTGATATTCGACTTATTTCATGAAGCAGAACCATGCGTGAAGCGACGACCGTGTAACTCCACTATGTATGTCATTTTAATCGCGGTTCATGCGAGCTACCCATCACATGTGTTGTTGTCGGTTCCCGGTACAGAAGAATGGCCGCCATCGCAGAACCAGTGATAAGGCCGGCTGAGAGGGAAGACTGTTCAGAAATCATGCGCCTTATCAAGGTATAGTTATATCTGTATATTTCATCATGTTTCTAGTATCGAGTTTGCAGAATGAAGAGTCAAAGTGTGGGACATCTACAATATATACAACGCAGAAAAATGTGAAATTGGATCTCATCGGAAGCTTTACATAAGAATATATATATAATAATTGCAACTAGTTTCCGTGGGCTTTTGTGGTTTTATGTCTTGTAATCATGATGGAGAATGAAGTGCATGGTCGGCGTCGGGCCTCACAGGTCTTTGTTCTGGATAAAAACTTGTATTCTATTAATACTTCCTCGCTTGGGCTGTTTTTTTTTCTATCTGGCCGTCACATATTTCATCATATCCCATATCAGATGCCTTGATATGGCTATTAGATCATTTGTATCTTATACCGTTCAAGCCGGTCCAAGGGGCCGTGAGGTCATGCCATTCAAGTTGTTCACATGAACAGTCACAATAAAAGCGTGAATGAGATACAAATCATCATAAGCAGTCAGTATATTTGCCTGTAGTTTCATATGACTGCTTGTCAGTACCCTGGCATTGTTTTCCACCACCCTTTGTGATGTTGCGTTTAACAAACAGTAATTCTCTCTTTTATTCTACGTTTGATTATATGATTAAATAGGAACTCAGCGTGTACCTGGCCGATAAAGATGACGCTGTGAAGATAACAGAAGAAGGTGGGTATAAGAAGTCTTGAGATTTGACTCTTTGGGACACTGTCGGTGAAGAGACGCCATTGTGGTTACTCTGGGATATGATACGGTGAAGGGATTAGAAACTAATGTGAGTTGTAATCGGCGAATATTATACTTTACTGATTGTTGTAATCGGCGGATGTTATACATTAACGATTGTTGTAATCGGCGGATGCTATACGTTAACGATTGTTGTAATCGGCGGATGTTATACATTAACGATTGTTGTAATCGGCGGATGCTATACATTAACGATTGTTGTAATCAGCGGATGTTGTACATTAACGATTGTTTTCAAATTCTTTTCTGCACCAATTCTCAAACCTCCTCACATTGTGCCAGACAATGAATCCTTGACTAGCCAGTGCATTGTCCGTGAGTTACCCTACTGTCTGTGATTTTCCCTACTGTTTGTGAGTTACCCACAGTGGCTTGGTTAGCAGTTGGTGTCTTCGTCGATGTTGTTGTTAAAAATTTTTTTTCTCAAGAATGTGATTATTTCACACATTTTCATACACCACAATGACAGTGGATATCATAAAATTGCGTTCTATACGACCTACACCGATCTACATACCCCTCCTCTACTATATCTTTATCTACAAGGACAAAGATATAATAGAGGAGGGGTATGTAGATCGGTGTATGTCGTATAGAACGCATTTTTATGATATCCACTGTCATTGTGGTATATGAAAATGTGGGAAATAGTTATATTCTTGATGAAAAAAAAATATATACATATCAACAACAACATCGACGAAGACACCCACTGCTAACCAAGCCACTGTGGAGTTACCCTAATGTTTGTGAGTCACCCTACTGTTTTTGAGTCACCCTATTGTTTATGAGTCACATCACTGTTTGTGAGTTACCCTAATGTTTGAGAGTCACCAAACGTGTGTGAGTCACTCTACTGTTTGTGAGTCACCCTACTGTTTGTGAGTCACCCTATCTTTTGTGACTCATTCTACTGTTTGTGAGTCACCCTACTATTTGTGAGTTACTCTAATGTTTGAAAGTCACCAACCGTTTGCGAGTCACCCTACTGTTTGTGAGTCACCCTATTTTTTGTGAGTCGTTCTACTGTTTGTGAGTTACTCTAATATTTTTGAGTCACCAACCGTTTGTGAGTCACCCTATTGTTTGTGAGTCACCCTATTGTTTGCGAGCTCCCTACTGTTTGTGAGTGACCCCACTGTTTGTGAGTCAACCTATTGTTTGTGAGCTCCCTACTGTTTGTGGGTCACCCTACTGTTTTCGAATGATTGAGGTCGTCTCTGCTGGAGACATTTTGTCAATGCAGCAGCATCAGTTGACAATATATTATATAGCCGGGAGACCAGAAACACGTTATTTCTTAATACAGTGTAATACCTGGACGAATGAATACATTTACGTTCTAGTCAGACATTTTGGCAAACCGGTTTTAACTCGTCAGTGTCCCCTCAGTTCGTTTATCTTGACATTACTTCGACTGTTTCTGCATAAAATCTCGGACGTCCTTAGGCCTATCTTACTTCAGATCTAAAGCACAGCTCTATTATTTACATTTCGAGGACAACCACCAAACAAATTTGAATACCTTCAGGCGTCTTTCTCTGTTTAAGAGAACCACTGAAATATTTTAATTATTCTCATACAATTACATCTCGATCTCTTTCTCCGACTTCTAAGTAACTGTGGATGCGTCACGTGTTTACCCGTCCGTACATTATGTTCGTCGTGCTTGTTAAAGGCTGTGTTTTAGTCGCATGACCAGCATGGCTTTAAAAATGCTGCGGAAGGGAAGGATATGTGCAAAATACAGCCGTTCTATAGAGGTTTCGATCCCCAATAATGCTCACTGATCTTTCGTCGTGTCCACCGATATCGAACAACGTCAACATTTCCAACTAAACTAAGTCAGAAAAACTATCAAACTTGTCGAGGCTTGAAAGTCAGAACATCCAGTTGAACCCTTGGATTGTGTGCGTTGATTGATCTCAGCTTTGTGAATCATGGACACTCGAACTCATTGGCAAACCTTCTCATTGATACTAAACCTCGCTAGGTAGAATTTCTCTGTACTATAATAAAATGACATTTTTCGAACAAATAACAAGCTTCAGAACAGACATTTAATATTCACCCGTCGCCCGTAAAGAATTTCCGCCGCAATAATCGTGAGACCTATTTCGTGTTATAGTCCTCCACTCCAAATGTGTATGAAGTAAAAAATTATAATAGCACACGGTCTGCTAATATAGAAGTGATCAACAGTTTTCAATGAGGTCAGCAAGGCATGTTAATGTACTTTACATAAAATCCTAATCACTGACCATTATTATTTATCCAAGTTAATTTCAAAGTCGTTTCCAGAGTATGTATCTCGATCACGCTTTGATTGTGACTGTTCATTGGAACACCATCGACATGTAAATCACAAGTTATCTCTCCTGAAAGGACAAATGGCACAGTAATCGGTTTCTTGGTTTCATGGTGGACCGTCCACGCTAAAACAGGCCGCCTGGAAGTGGTCAGCATTAATTACTTATGTGTGGTCACCCAGAATTACTGGTTGTCTTCTCTTATGCCATGTCAACGTCCCAGCAGTTAGCCACTGGCATTCTCCACACGGCGGGACTTCTTCAAGCGAAGTAGCTTTCCACTGAGAAGAAGACTGTGAGATTATCAAAAGCGTTCCGTAATATGACAACAACAACCTGTCGACTGTTTACATCAGCAACGTTTACATCAGCAACGTTTTCTTTCTTAAATTAAATGCTCGCGCACGTTCATATTGATGTTAATATTTACTGGATTCATAAGTACTCAGGGCTACATATTTATGTGGCCACAGGCAGGGATGTTTCATCTGACATAATGGGAGACAATCCTGTTCAGGGAATGCCGTTGACCTTTTTAACTACTCATTTGCGATGTCAATATCCAACCAGAAAGCTGTACTTCTTTATAGGCAGACGTATCATGTACGTAATTGAACGAGATTAGGAAACCATTCGCTTCAGATTTCATCAAAAGCTAGTTTGAGCTGTACCATTGAATTGAACTCGTACAGATGCCTGCCTCGGACGGCAACGTCCCATCGTCTCTGTCATTTATTAAAGGATAACGATCGGCCTGCTTGTCGATCTTCTTGTGTTGTGGCTATGCTGTTCTCAAAGTGGACTGTTCTGACAACAGTAGTTGGCACCTTAGCCAGTGTTTAGCCACCTCGCCCAAGGCTCTAGATGAAATAAATATCCCTTGTTCTTGAAGACACCGGATATTAGTTGAGTTTGTATATTTCGTTTCCCAGTTGTGTATTAACAGAACTATGCAGACAGACAATAAGATATGCTAAACGCGGGGGGGGGGGGCTGCACGAAGGATGGATCTCCGCGAAGCTGTTGGGTGAGTGATCCTTACTTGCTAGCCTTGCAGGAGATGCACCTGTTTTGTGTGATGTGGGTGGGGTTCAGCCGTCTATATGTCTACTCCTGTATGTTGTTTGATTTCAGCTAGTAGCGATATCATTTTTCCAGACGAAGAATAAAATTAATATCCGAGGGCTTCCCACTGGTTCCATTATAGTTATCCCTGGTCATCCATTGCCAGGATTTGATGTTTGTATTACATTGGTTCCCTGCCCGCTGGTGTCCTAGCCAGAGGACCGGTGCTTTGCTCCGTAAGTTATTGCGCTTGGCTTTAATTATGTCATTGTTGCCCTTACTGAAACGACATATTCCATGTTATGAAATTTGAGGTCTTTAAGACGACAGGGCTTGTGCGCGTGTGATCTTTAAGATGTAACGCGAAGTCGTCTCAAGACACAGGGATGGTCTTCATATAACCTAAACAATAATAGTTTCCAAGGTCCGGCTTCTGAGATTTCTCGAAGTCTTGACAACCTCTTTAAATGAGAGAGGATACAACGCAAACGAAGTTCAATGTCTGTTGAATATTAAGCCGATTTATTGTAAATTCATTCCACCTAACTTAGGAATGACCGGCATCATTTGGACTAGCACAACCTCATCAACATCAGATCATTCAAAATGTTCCAAGAAAGTTATAAGAGTACAATGTCTTTGAGTTCGTTAGGGCATGACCTATTCCTGTAGATTACACACTGTTCATCACACGCACCATTGTCAATCAGTGGGAACTTCACGACGTCAGACAGAAAGTTCAGGGAAGTCCAGGCAGAGAATATATGACAGTTATGTTTTCAATCACTATGGCCATTTACAAGGCTCTGTTAAGTAGAACGAATCAAACTGTACCTGTATATACTGTTTCCACGGAATGGACTCGTTCCAGAGGTTTCTGGCACACGCTATCACGTCACCAAGGATGAGGAGAAACATGTCGTTGTTATAGGAAGGAACAGTGTTTGGGTCGAAATCTTATCACTGAGATGGACATCACTCGCGGCAGTTGTGGACAGCAGTTCGGAATTCCTTCCGGTCAGAATTACAAGGCAGT
>JAVTVY010010763.1:0-55421 GCA_036873755.1 Hanleya hanleyi
ATTGATTTCACTTCTTTATCGTCACTACATTTGCGTAATTTGTATGTGTAGTTTTGTCCAACCAATACAACATAATATGGTCCTTGCCACTTTTTTGTTAGTTTGGGAGATCGGCCCACAGTCTTTTTCGTACAATATAACCATACCTTTTGTGCTGGTTCGAATGTTGGTTCCTTTGTTCTTCTATCATAATAAGTTTTGTATTTTGTTTGGGCTTTTTTCAAATTTTCATCTGCAATTTTCCTATACTCAGCCAGATTGTCTAGAATTTTTGACAAGTATGTTCTATGATCCTTTGACAGTGTTTCTTTTGGAATTAGAGAGGTATCTATTGGTGTTCTCATCTGTCTACCAAACAGCATTTGATAAGGAGATAAGCCAGTTGATTGAGTGGCTGGGGTCATGCGGTATGCCATCATAATACCTGGTATATGATCTGGCCAATCGGTTTGGTCTTCCTTGATGTAGGCTCTTAGACCCTGCTCGATGACGCGATTCATTCTTTCACATGTAGCATTGGTTGCAGGATGATATGAACTAGTTTTAGCATGTTTGATGTTGAATAGTTCTGTCATGGCTGCTATGAGTTTGGACATGAATTGAGCACCGCGATCGCTGACTAATTTGTCTGGTGACCCATAACGTGTGAGAATCTCTCGGTATAGAATGGATGCAACTTCAGTGGCTTCCTGGGTTTTCATAGGAAAACATTCTGGCCATTTGCTGTAAGAATCCACTACAAGGAGTAGATATTTGGAACCATCCGGAGTTTTTGGAAATGGGCCGAGTATGTCAATATGAAGCCGCGAGAAAGCACGTTCATATGGCAAGGGTTTAAGTGGTGCAGGCCTATCATGAACATTTGTTTTGATTTGTTGACATGTCGTGCATGTACGTACATAGGTACACACATCTGTGTACATTTTATCCCAATGATATTTGGATCTTATAGCAGCATACATTCTTTCTTGACCTTGGTGGCAACCTCCTAGCACTGAATCATGATAGGCTTGGAGTATATCTTTGCGATTACCTCTAGGAACAGCTATCTGTTTAGTATAAGAATCGGCAGCCTTTTTATTTTTTGTATTAAAGAAATGATACAGAATTCCGTCCTCAATCACATAATGATATGCTTCCGCAACTAAGCGACGACTCTGTTTTGGATCATCCGGAAGATCACCATTTTCTTTGTAGGCAAAGATCGGGGCTAAGTCAGGACACTCACGTTGTGTGCCCTCCAAAAATGGATTTGAAATTACAATTTCAGTATTGACTTGTGCCACAACAATTGTATCTTTTGGACATATAGTTGCTAAATGAGCATGTTTCGGTTCCCTATATGTTAGAGTTGCCTCAATTGGCTCATTCTGATTCTCTGTATTGGATAAATATGTGGTTTCTATACTACTCACAATGGTTTCTTCTGTACTTTCAGTTGTGGTTGCTTCATATTCTCTTCTAGACAAACCATCAGCATTTCCATTTTTAGCTCCTGGCTTGTACTGAATTGTGAAATTGTATTCTTGAAGCTCGAGGGCCCACCTGCCTAGTCTACCTTTGTTAGCTTTTATGTTGTTTAACCAAGTGAGGGCAATGTGGTCAGTGAAAACACGAAAGTGAGCATTTGCGATGTATGGACGAAAGGCACGAACTGATTCGACTAATCCAAGACCTTCTTTCTCTGAGATATGCCATGTCTTTTCACTACCGCGCAGGGATCGTCCTCCAAAGGCTATAGCATGTTCATTGCCTTTTTCATCTTTTTGTCCTAAAACATATCCTATTGCACTATCAGACGCATCTGTTGAAATAATGAATTCCTTTTGGAAATCTGGATATGCTAATATGGGGGCTGTGACAAGTGCTTGTTTGAGTGCTTTGAATGAATTTTCAGTGTCATCGGTCCATTTGAATTTAACGTCTTTCTGAAGAAGTTGATTCATGGGGGATGCTATTGAAGCATAATTTTGTACAAATTTGCAATAGTAATTGCATAAACCTAGGAAACTTCGAACCTCTTTCTGTGATTTTGGTCTGGGAAATGATTTAACAGCATGAACTTTGGCTTCATCCACATGAATACCTTGATCACTTAGCACATGTCCTAGATACGGAACTTGTCGTTGTGCAAATGCGCATTTTGGCGGTTGTAATTTAAGATTTGCTTCCCGTAAGCGAGAGAAAATTTGTCCAAGATGGACCATATGTTCATCCAATGTGTTTGAATGACATAAAATATCATCTAAATAGCATAGGGTGTGAAGATAAGTAAGGCCGGCAAGGACCTGTGACATCATGAGACAGAAGCTGGCGGGCGAATTTCTCATTCCAAACGGGAGAACTCGGAATTGGAACCTTCCCTGATCCGTCGTAAATGCGGTTTTTGGTTTCGTGTCTTCATGTAGTGGAATTTGCCAAAAACCACTTGCCAGGTCAAGAACAGAAAATATTTTAGACTTTGCCTGTGCTACAGAGTCGATAGCATCTGATAACAATGGGATGGGAAAAGAAATCGGTTCTGTGATCGCATTCAGCTTGCGATAGTCTACTGCAAATCTATATTTTCCATTTTTCTTTTTCACAAGCACTACAGGGGATGACCATTCAGATAGTGATGGTTCAACTATGTTATTTTCTAACATTTCTTTCACTAATTCATCACATCGCTGTTTTGTCTGGGGGCTTTGTCGGTATGGACGTGAATAAATCGGTTTCTCTGTTTTAGTGAAAATTCTGTGATAATGAGCACTAGCTTTGCCTAATTCACTCATATCTTTGGCAAAAACATCACGGTTACGACCAAGAAATGCTAAAAATGATTCCTTTTGCTTGGGTGTAAGTATGGAATCGTCTAGTGTTATTCCTAGGTCTCGTGCTAAGTTAGCATAATAAGCATCACTTTTCGTGTCTCCTTCCATGAAATTTACATCAGCGGAGTTGTTTGACGTATTCTCTTGTTTCATTGCTGTAATAGAGTCTGGTGTAACTACGTGAAATGTGGCAATTGTTGCATGCTTCTCGATATAGACAGGAAGGTTGGATGGGTTCATTACTTTGTAAACAGCCATTTTGTTTTTAACTTTTGCGACAGTGCGCGCACCTGCAATGCTATATTTTGCTGAAAGTGACTCTATTGGTTCCAATAAGATCAAATTTCCATCACCTGCTTCAGGTACATATACAGGAAAATTTATTTCACGCTTTGGTTTAACCAGAATAATGTCTGTTGTTTTGGCACTCCCAGATTCTTTATGTCCATATACTTTGTTGTTTGTTTCAGTCGCCATGGAAATGTTAAACTGACCATTGCAAAGCCATAGTTTGTTCCTTTTAAAATCAATGTTTGCATCATATTTCCTTAGGAAATCCTCTCCTAAAATTACATCTTTGTGTAATGTTTTAAATACATAAAATTCTCCATTGAGCTCTTCAAGATCTTCAAATTGAATTGGTAGATTCACTACACCTAACACAGAATGAACTTCACCACAAACACCTGTAATGGCTCGTAAATTACATGTATTAACGACTGCATTTGGGTAGGCTTTCTGCAAACACCTTTGTGAAATGCAAGAGATGCTTGCCCCTGTGTCGACTAAAGCATGTGTTTTTAACTTGCCAACCTTGATATGCACTGAGCTTTTCTCAAGGGGTGTTGTGAGAGAAATGTTAGGTCTCACTTGACAATGTATGCTATTGTAAGCTCTACCAACTTTTTGACAGTTGTGTTTGTTGCACTTCCAGCTGGCCATTTTACTGTTTAAGGTTAAATCAGTTTGAATTTCCAAGACAAGATAGATAAAACAAGCTAGTTAGTAAATCATATGGCGATTATACTTACTCTTGGTGTTTGCCACTCTTTCTTGGTACTCAGGCTCTTTAGCTGGTTCTGTCAGTCATCAAAGGCGGCTTGAATTATTTCATCTTCGTCTAATCATTCTTGTGTTGTTTTTCCTTGGGTGTTCACCATTCGTTGCATATTCCGATGTCATCATATATATTCCGATATGAAATCTCTTAGTTTGGGGAGCTAAGAGCAGTTGTACTGGGAAAGTCTGTCAATCTAAGAAGATTACAGGCCGGGTATCTCCATCATCTATAACCAGGTTGGCTCACTGGTTATCACATTAATAAGTAAGTCGTAGTCCATGTTAAATATAACACAACCTAGCTTTATTTACCCTAATCTAAATTATCTAACCTTGACGTAATATTAATTCTAATATACACAATTATACAGCACTTCCAGTTATTACAGAAACTATATGTTAGTACATATAGCAACCTACATTTACAAGTATTACCTATATAACTTACATTTACTAACTGCCTTGGCGCTGCAAAGTCGCATGCCAAGATGAATTCTAAAAGTGAACTGACTTGGTTTCCTACTGCATACATATTTATATACATTATAGTTTTAGTGAAATCCACAGGTAGACATTCTTAACAATCATAACACACTTTCAACAATTGTTCAAGTAATCCTAACGTCCTGTCATGTCTGCCAGCTATCCTGTTCATTCAGTATGACATCTCAATTAACAGTAGGGACTCTTACCTAATAACAACAAGGATTATCTGAGACTAAAATGACAGTCTGACTACAATTGACACCTGGCTCCTGTCTTTGCACCAGCTGGTCAGAAATGGTCTAACAACACTAATTAAATGTCAACTGTTATCAAAACATCCTATTATAATCAATACTCAAACCCCTAAATCCTAATTCCAACATGTGTTACATAACCTCTATCAAGCGCATACCTCTACCAGTAACTAATATCCACAGCCTTAATATATGGCAATTTTAACTGTATACATTTTATGCCAACTCACAATAAACAAATATTAAATAGCAATGAAATACAATTGAGGTACATGTTCATTTTACAAATTTACATGTACATGTCTTATGGCTCTGTTATAATACTCCATGCAATATGATTTTCCCGTTACATGTACATGTACGTGTTGTTCTTCAATAATGCTCCATGAAATCAGATGTTTCATGGAAAGAACTTCCCGCATGATCTGTGTCTTTATTACATGTACTTGAAACCCTTGAAGTCATAAATTAATAAAAAATTGTGCCTCTTCTTATTCCATGTTGCGCTGATAAATCAGTAATTTTGCAATATTTGTTTGCATAAAATATATGATTTCACATATTTCTTGAATGTAGGCCCTTGTCAGATTTCCAGAAGAGATATCTCCGTTGATCTGCATATTACTGTGTATGCCAATGACTATTTACTGTATTGATTTAGTTGTAATTAAATCTACATGAATTACCACACATAAGTTATTACATTGACATCATGAATGCAGAAGATTGCATTGATTTATCATTATTTGAGAGACATTAAGTTGACATTATATTTCAATTACTTGATGTAACGTAAATTCCTGAGTCCTAATGACTTGTGAGTATTGTATCGTATGACCACGATCACTAGTGATAACTTACTGAACTGTTCTACCATTTTGTTTGTTTTCTCGTATTTTTATAGGAGAGGCCAAAAAACTGCCAAGCAATTCTGTATCAGGGGGAAGTAGGAGTACCTACTGTGTACTCAAGCTTGACAACGAAAACATTTTTAAAACTTCCATCGTAGAAAAATCATCCAGGTGAGTATGTACAATGTACATGGGTACTAATATGCTAAGGTGTCACAAACAGGCACTCCATGTTGAAGTCACTTATTACAGTTACATATGAAGAAATTTTAACTTCTGGAAATGCCACTATTTTGTCTTTGTGTTGTGGAGATAGAAAAGATAATAACAGGTTCAACTTCAAATTATTTATTTTTAATTAACTTAATTAAGCTTGATTTGAGGCCAATATTTGCACCAAGATTGTGACATACACCATGGTGACATCCAAAAGATGCTTTTATATGTAATAATACACATAGAAGATGACTTTCTTTGTAGTCACTAGGTGGAATGGATCTAAAGGTAGAAATTGATGCACAATTAAAGTGGCAAAAGTGTGATTTAACAAAAGAATTTTAAGGTCCTAACCACCACGGTTGGACGTAACACTTTCCGTCCTCCAATAAGCCCTACATGTAATTGTAGAGATCTCTAGGTACTCACAACTACATAGTTAATGATGCCAACCTTATTAAAATGAAAGTTATGCCCCTTCCGTCTTTTCATGAATGTAAAGTTCCTGACAAATGCAAACACATATTTACAAAAAATAGATTTATCAAAAATCTTCAGATTTTCCATCTTATGTTACGTCCGACATACTAATTATGCTAATTAACTTTATTTGCAGTAATATTTCATGGGGTTTGTGATTCCCCTTGCTTGTGTGATGGGTGACACATGCCCCAAATTTTATGCTTCCATCCCATGTACTTTAGCTGTACACTACCAAAATGCAGTGTCCGTCTTCATTGCCTGCCAGTGTTCGTCCGACATAGTCCGTCCTCGTTCGTCCGACACATTGACATAAGTAAATTTTCAGCATATTCTGAGTGCATATTCAGAGCAGACCATCAAAATACTTATAGTGATACACAGTCATTTCTTCTCTGTACCTAAGCACTGTTTGGTTTGTGGTATTCATAATTGTATTTTTTTCAAATGTCGGACAAACAAAGACGGACAGGTTTTCCTCCCCATTTGTTTAACATTGTCCGTCTTAGTTCGTCCAACTATTTTGGGGCATAAAGGCATATTTTTTAAAAATAGTGAATAACTTTTATTTTCATATCAAGTTAAAGAACCTTGTATTCTTCACATAACTTTATGATTTTTAACATACATGTAGTTTATTTCAATTAAGTGCCTATTAATTTAAAAAAAGATACGTTTCCATCAGCTTTTCCGTCTTTGTTTGTCCGACACTTTGTCATGCTTTGTATTAATTTCTTCACAGATACGTTAAATTTTTCAAATCAAACACTGAAAGTGTTCATATATGTAAAATACTGTCCTAAAAGTCCCCTTGCAGAAGAAATCCATTTTCTATTCCCTTATTATGTATTGTTTTACCCCTCCATTTTCCGTCCTGTGTTTGTCCAACATTTTCAGTGATGCTGTACTAAAACAGGTCTAAGAATACTAACACACTTGAAGACTATGTTAACACTATAATTTTAATATAGCTGAGAGATATCGCCATCAAATACTGTAAAGAAGAAGAGCTGTAGTCTATTTTATATTTTGAGCTTCAGTGTCCCATATTTGTTACACCTTAGCATATAAACACCCATATGTAAACTACAGGTGTGCTAACTGTGGTACAGCAGTCTTCAATGTAAAAATTGTAATCAGCCTTAAAAAATTTTAACCCAGAAAAATGAACCCCATGGGCTTTGCCAGAACTTGCATCCTTTACTCGGGAGTTGGGGGCCGGGAGTTTGGTTTAATGCCACACTCAAGAATAGTTCGCCCATATGATGACAGCCAGTTTAAATGATGGAGGGAGCTGGAGTACCTGGAGAGAATCTCCATGCACCCGTCACCAGGTAACTGGTAAACTTTCACACATGCAGCACCAGCGAGTCTCGAGCCCATGCCAGTTCAGTGGTGTGAGGTTAGTGATCACCAGCCAAGCGCCTTTTACTTGAAGGGGCCCCAGTAGTGTGCTGTCCACTAATATTTTGAAATAACATATGTTTTGGGCTCTGAGAAGGCATATAACCCAATGCACACAGCAAAAATTTTGTTCTATTAGAACAAAAACATTGTTTTGTGTTTTTTGCCCATTTTTTTTTTTTTTTGTGTTCCCCGCACACAGCGAACATTTCATCTCAAAACAAACCACCAGATCCACAAGTCGACGTAGCCTCGGGTTCAATCCTTTGTCAAATGGGCATGGCTCGCCAGTTGGAAGATGTTTTGAGTATTGTTCACAGTCACCACACACAGACATGACAGACGACAAAAACTTGTCCCCTGCAAAACATGTTCTCAAAATCAAACAAGATTTGAACATTTATTCCAAACAGATGTTTTCTGTTTTTGGGCCCCCGCACACAGCAGACAAAAACAGCTGGGGACACTGTTTTTGTTAAAATACAACAAACTGTTTGCTGTGTGCGTTGGGTTTCAGACAGTTTTGATCAAACTAGGATCAAAACTGGTCAGCCTATAAAAAGTTTCCAGGCCAAGACATTACCGGTACTCCACAAGATTTTTGTTTTCCGCACCACACCAGGGTACATTGTACATGTAGCTGGGATTGTTCAGGTTTTATTGAAGTAATGTTTGTCACATCTCTTTACCGTCCCACTTCGAGTTTTGCAAACTAATGGAAATTTACAAATTCTGACTATGTGACTTTGTGCTATCAATAAGTATGGCAATACATGTATATCCTGTGAGTAATGCTAATATTTCTTGAATCGACTGTATAAACTGTTTTTTACCAATATTCACCGGTTTAACTGACACGGCGTAACTATTGTCGAACTGTCAATACTTATTTATATACATGTATGTTAAAATTTGTATGTATATTTTCTCCTATAAAGGAGGTGAATAAAATATGTATATACTTGATGGTCATGCTGTAATTTCTCTGTTTTCAGCCCATTCTTTAGTGAAGAATTTCAAGGTGAAATCCCCCGCAAGTTCCGATTCCTTTCCTGTTATGTGTATGAAGCTGGCCACCGAAATGAGAAGGTGAGTTAGAGGCTTACATCTACATGTACCTGTCACACATACATTTCCATATATGACCAGGGACATGCAACCTGTGGGAAAAATAAGCCAGTATCGTAGAATGGCTTTTCCCAGTCTTAATTTCAAACATTTTAGCACGTTCTTTATTGTCTGTATTTTTTCATTCGGGGGGGGGGAGAAGAAATGGATCCGTTGACCCCAGTGGAAACCCTGGGTTGCATTAGCCATTCAACATTTTCTGCCAAAGAACACAGCAGAGTGGGAACACAATACACAACAAACATGACCATGGAAAAATAGGATGTTACCTACTGTACTTGTGCTTCTTTAAATGGGTTCAGCAAGATACACTGAAGGCACTTTCCACTTTTGTCCATCATAATTAAGAAGGTAAACACTGAATGTGCCGGTGCAGCAGGTTTCTAAAGGGAAATGACAATCAGAGGTTGTTAGCATTGAAGGTACATTTAGGAGACCTGTTCACACTCTACTGTGAAGAGAATGACAATATTAGAACGATCAAGTAATATAATGATTTATTCATTCATGCTTCATACATTGTCAGATTGTAGTTCTGTTTGTACACTTGTGAGAACTCATTTAATTCTTTCCTGCACCTCTTATTGTATACCTGTACCATTTTGACATCATCCATTTTACTGCTATCTCAAGTTTTAGCATGTTTTATTGCTGATATCTAGATTTCTGTTTGCTTCTTTTCGTATTCCATTTGCATTTGGTTGACTTTTGCATGCATTTGATTTCACACGTTTAGATGGTTCTGCAGTCCATACTGCTTTTGTTTTAAATCATTAGAAAAGAAATTTGTCTTTGTATTGTCATCATGTATGACAGTTTGTATGGAAAGTGGAAGCAGTTTGATGTGTAATGCATGGATTCCCTGTTCCTCCCAGCTTGACCGTCTCCCTCTTCTCCCCTTTCCTTTTCCCCCCTATAGGAGGGCTCGGACATTACCTGCAGTATGATAGCCCGGAGGAAGAACGAAAAGGTACGGGTTTGATCTGATCGTTATTAGGTACATGTGAAGATGGTGATGGTACAACATGAGAAATAACCACCCAATTTGTCTCACATGCATGTCTGCATGGTTCTCTCTCTATCTGATTAATAACTTATCTAGAGACTGGGTAACTGCATCTTTAACCAAATGTTAAAAATAGCTGAGGTAAACTATTTTTACCATAGCAGTTTACCTTGGCAATTGCTGAATGCTGTACATAGCTAATTGTTGGGGTTGATATCTCAAGGTCATTTGGTAACCTTCTGGCATGAAAATAATTGCTTAACTACAGATTTACATCATAATTGACCATCAAACACAACTGTCAGATGTGTTTATATGCATTTGTTAGAAATAAGGAAATGTTTGGAGGAACCCAGGCCCAATTAAGTCAGTCACATGACCCTGCTCTCTCCACCGTTAACTGACCATGGTGAGCAGTCAGGATATTCGATGAGTGTTGAGGAAGTTTGGTGAGTGATGAAGGGATCTAGGTCATTTGCCCTTCAGGTCATTTGCCCTTCGGACTTTTGCCCTTCGGATATTTGCCCTTCTGACCATTTGCCCTTCCGGCCAATTTGCCCTTCCATTCATTTGCCCTTCACACTGTACATGGTACATGGAACACTGATTTAGTAAACTTCTGACAAATATATTCAAGTTCGGTCTTAATGTTTATTTCATGCATGTGGTGTTTTAACAAAAAGTTCACAAAGAAAAGATATCAAAATTTTCCCTCCAGACACATACATATCAAAAAGTAGATATTTATTTGGAAATTGTTTAAACCACAGCAACATGTTTATTTTTTTTCTGAAAGTAAAATCAAATGTAAAATGCATATAAACAATCATTAAATGAAGTGAAAACATATGAAAAGATATTTATTTACGTTTAAATTGTTGAAATTAGAGATACGTGTGTGAATGCCTTATTGAACTAAACTTGTTTGTTCAAAGCGATTCTTTCATTCAAAAATCTAATTGGTCTTTGAAGTATCAGATGAAAGCGCTGAGTAAGAAATGCCACTAAGGAGAAAAAGAATATAAATATTCGGAGATAATCTAGATTAACCCCTCACTGATCACCCATCACTTCCCAGGCTTGGGTCACTCACAGATAATCCTGATTAACACATCACTGGTTTTTTGTTGCATAAAATAAACATTAAGACCGAACTTGAATATATTCGTCTAATGTATGTTTTTGGTGCTTTAATTTAACAGCTACCAGATGAAAATATCTTTTCTTTTTGAAGTTTGATATCTTTTCTTTGTGAAATAAACATTAAGAACTTGAATATATTCGTCAGAAGTTTACTAAATCAGTTTTCCATATACCATGTATAGTGTGAAGGGCAAATGGATGGAAGGGCAAATGGCCTGGAAGGGCAAATGGTCAGAAGGGCAAATATCCGAAGGGCAAATGTCCGAAGGGCAAATGACTGAAGGGCAAATGACTTTACTCCGTGATGAAGAACTGAAGTTTGGTGAGTGTTGAATTCAGTGGGTGTTTAGGAATTTTGGTGAGTGTTGAGAAAGGTGAGTGTTGAAGAAGATTGGTGAGTGTTGTCTTGAGGAAGTTTGTTGAGTGTTGAAATTTGGTGAGTGTTGAAGAAGATTGGTGAGTGTTGTCTTGAGGAAGTTTGTTGAATGTTGAAGTTCGGTGAGTGTTGAGAAAGTCGATCTGGCAAGTGTTGAAGTTTGGTGAGTGTTATCAAGATATGAATATAAAGTACAACCATTATGATGTACAAATAATGTGTACAGCTGAAATTAACACTATTGCCTTAAGGTCACAATGACATGGAGGGAGATTATCAACCGATAGTAAGATTATGTATTTCTGTTGATGTTGTGGAAACATTTTATGAAAGTCCATCAAAATAAGCAGTGACTGTGTCCAGCTCCCCAGGCTATCATAGCTATTAATTAGTGTGTTATATACAGTAATTCCTCTAATCGGTCACCCCCAATTTTTTGGGAACAAAATTTAATCAGTGGTTTTAATGAATGTGATCGCCCTATAAAATCCACGAAATATGCATTATCTGCATGATTTTTAACCATTTTATCAACTTCTTGTTCTAATTAATTTAATCCCTCCCAGCTTATATGGTCGGAAATTCTCTTTCTTGTGATTGAATTATTAGAAGGATTACCAGATGTTCAGTGTGTCCACACATCTCTCTGTGAGATTATCTAATACATCTCTCTGTGTGTCCACACATCTCTCTGTGAGATTATCTAATAGAAGCTGTGATTACCAGATGTTCAGTGTGTCCACACATCTCTGTGAGATTATCTAATACAAGCTGTGATTACCAGATGTTCAGTGTGTCCACACATCTCTCTGTGAGATTATCTAATACAAGCTGTGATTACCAGATGTTCAGTGTGTCCACACATCTCTCTGTGAGATTATTTAATACAAGCTGTGATTACCAGATGTTCAGTGTGTCCACACATCTCTCTGTGAGATTATCTAATACAAGCTGTGATTACCAGATGTTCAGTGTGTCCACACATCTCTCTGTGAGATTATCTAATACAAGCTGTGATTACCAGATGTTCAGTGTGTGGTCCACACATCTCTCTGTGAGATTATTTCAATACAAGCTGTGATTACCAGATGTTCAGTGTGTCCACACATCTCTCTGTGAGATTATCTAATACAAGCTGTGATTACCAGATGTTCAGTGTGTCCACACATCTCTCTGTGAGATTATTTAATACAAGCTGTGATTACCAGATGTTCAGTGTGTCCACACATCTCTCTGTGAGATTATCTAATACAAGCTGTGATTACCAGATGTTCAGTGTGTCCACACATTTCTCTGTGAGATTATCTAATACAAGCTGTGATTACCAGATGTTCAGTGTGTCCACACATCTCTCTGTGAGATTATCTAATACAAGCTGAAGCCATCTGATATTTTCTCCCTGGAAATTCATGAGTGAACATGTACATAGAAGTGACCCTGCGCCACTCGTGTAATCTATTTATCAGGATAATTATCTAATCAGGCATTCTAATGAGCTGCTCTCATTTCCTGTTAATTGGCTTTTTTTATGATTGAGCTTTTTGAGATTGATATACATGTATGACTGCTGGAATGATAAATAGGGAGCACATGTGCATCAGTGCATGTAAACAATAAGTACATTGTACATGGTATTACTGTCAAAGTTTAACATGATGTACTAACTTTACAACCAGGACATGCAATGTCTGTGATTGTTAACAAGCATGCTCTGATAATAGTTTTCTTCTATGTCTATCTGATTTCCTCTCCACATACATCTAGCTGTATCAGTCACTAGGATATTAAAACTGTGTGTGGCATAATGATCAGTTGGAAAGGTAATTTTAGGCAAATCGAGAATATGTTTTCGTGCAGAGATTGCATTTCAAAGTTAAATACATGCTCATGTTCATCTGCATAGTGATGGATGTAAACATTGAACAATAGAGTAAAAGGCTTACTTAAACATTTCCGAAATTCCAACATAGTTTAAATGTGTATGGAGAAAATGCATTAATTTTATTACAGCACTGTTTATTTTAAGTTAGCTGCATAATAAACTTCATTGTAAATGATTACACAATGAACTCCTCAGGCATGTTACTAGGCACATGTACAATGTATTAGGACTGGTCACATGATCAGATTGGGACATTCAAGGGTTCAGATAACATGCCAGGGTGGAGGCAATATAACCGGAGTATGCACCTATATAAATGTACCAGAATAAACACCATGCTCTTTTGCTATAATAGTCCAACCATGTCAAACCAAATGTACGTGCATTAAGATCATTTCTGATTAAGGAGCCATTTTAGCAAAAGTTTAGCCAGAAGAAATATAATTGCTTTTTCTGCAAATTTTTAAATAGCTTACGGGATATAGTAAATGATTGAATGTCTTTACCATTTGTATATACATGTTATACATGGCAGGTACATTATTGTAGTACATATAGATCTTTTCTTCATACTTGGGTGGGTACAGGTTCCTGTTGCTTCTATGTAATTTGCTGAGAAGCAACAGGAACTTGATAATGTCGAGCACTGTAATATCACTTGTTTTATTGCACCATGTAAGTGTCCTGTCTGTATCTTGTGTGCTGTCTTCAGTGTTTTATAGGGTGGATCCATGCTCTTCAAAGTTTCTTCTTTGAATTAGCACTGCCGGAACGCAATTTAGCTGGTTGGTGCTTAGTTGGTTCATCGCGATATATACATGTATAACTGAAATATTGTTGAAAGCGACCTTAAATTCTATTCACTCGCTCACTTTTCTTCATACATGTGATGTATGGTAAATGTCATAATAATTCGATCACAGGTCGTGCATTTCCTCATGTCAGAATATTGAGTTAATCAAATTTTATAGAACAGAAAGTTCACCCAATAACATGAATAATACAAAAATATGACCTTATCTTCATTTGTACATATACATGTGTTGATTTTTCTCACATTCAGTAAGTGATCAAATTTAAATACAGTGACTGCAGGTCAAAATTGAAAGCAAAATCTGGATGTGATTAAATGTTTATTTATTATTTTAAATAATAGGGTGATTGAATTAGCAGGCGGTTTGGTGGGCATGTGTTTCTGTTGCTTTAATGCATCTTGCTGAGAAACAACAGGAACTTGGTAATGTGATGTCTAGCACTGTAATATCACTGGTCTTTATTGCACCATGTAAGGGCCCTGTCTGTGTCTTGTGCGCTGTCCTCATTGTTTTATAGGGTGGATGGAGGATGTCTGGGTCCATGCTGCTTAAAAGATTTCTTCCTTGAAGTAGCAAGAACGCAACTTGGCTGGGTGGTGCTTAGTTGGTTCGTCACAATATCACTGAAATAATGTTGAAGGCAATGTTAAATCCTATTCACTCATTCCTTATATCATATTTTATTACCCCACAAGCAAATTCGTATTCAATATCTGGATTGTAAACGCTTGGTGACAGTCCCGATATTTCGACAAAATTTAATTTGTCATTTTCAGGCTGTCACCATGTGTTTACTAAGTTTATTTGGAATTACTTTGCTTCTGCATTATGCCAAGCTTATCAGTGGATCAACACGAATCTGGATGGTGATTGGTTAAAAGGTCGGGTCGTATAAACCCATACACCCCGAATGATGTCTTCCTACTCGGGGTATATAAAAAACAACTCGCGTGCGATTGGAACCACCACTCTTGCTTCGAAAGTTCAGTTGAAAATATCTCAATATGTATGGAATAACTTTCACCCACTTGTTAGAATTTAATGGAATAGCGTCGTAGTGCATCATTTTCACTGAGGTGTCCGACATATAACTCACCAAAAGGCATCATTTGTTCCAAAAATAAAGTTCGTTTTTCGAACGAAACAGATCCAAATGGACTGATTTGTTGTGGCGCATTTCTCGCAGCGCAGTAGCAAAATGCGGACAGTTTTGTAATCGAAATGGCCCGCTGAATTTTTCCGTTGTACCGTTGATTCTATTAAAATGATCAAACTTTTTCGATATTTTTGCTATAAGATAAAAAGGCTTGAGGGATAATAAATTCGTTATTCAGGTTTTCCCCCAGGTGTATGGAAAGTTATGACCCTCCCTCACGCCTCGGGGTGTAGGAGTTTCAGGGAAGGTCGTAACTTTCCATACACCTGGGGGAAAACCTGAATAACTAATAATATACCACACACATGGGCTGTATATAATTATTCACTTTGTTGAGTTTATGTTTTGTTTGTGTAATCATTATTATGTACACAGTTATTATGTACATGTATACAGTTACTCTGTAATGTGCTATGTACATAGAGTAATTGGTATTTTGGTGGGAGTCCCAGTTAGATAGAGATAATGAGCATTATAATGAGCTGTATATATGTGGCCCACGTTCTCCTCTAAAACTGTCACTTGATGCTGTATCCAGTCTGCAAGTTAGGCCATCTAACATGTTAATTAGTTTGCCATAACACATTCGAAAATTTTTTTATCACAAATATATATGGGTAGGAACATGTAAGATTGTAGGAAACAAACACATTATTGTTGAACAGTGTCCATGTTGACAGAACATTATCTTATAGTATTACATAATTTCATGAATGTTAGAACCTCCAACATCATGAACCTGTACATGTAGAAATCATTCATGTCATTTTGTTATACAGAATTATACTCATTTCATATTATTCATAAAAATGTTACAGATGTCTTTTTTCTGTTGACTTCATAGCTCCAACATTTTAGAGGTAAATGGGACAAAAATGGTAAAAACTAAATAATGATAAAAAATCTATAAACATTCTCATTGCAGAAATAAATCAAGACATACCAATACTGCTAGTCTGCAACTTGTGAAATTTTGAAGAAAAATCATCCCCACCCCTCAACTGTCATAATTTAACAGTTCCATAAAAGCACCATGTTGACAAAAAAATATTTATAAATGTATCATAGGTGAAAAAATGCACAGTTTCATATACATTTGTAGAAAATTGCTTGTTTATTTGATATTATTGATGAATACGTGGTGGAGCCTGTAACTATCAATCTGGGGACTATCCTATCTTGATAATGCGATGTCTATAGCACTGTAATGTCACTTGTCTTTATTGCACCATGTAAGCGTCCTGTCTGTGTCTTGTGTGCTGTCCTCAGTGTTCTACAGGGTGGAAGGAGGGTATCTAGTTCCATGTTGCTTCGAAGATTTCTTCTTTGAAGCAGCAGGAACACATATATGTCTCGATCATGCTACTAATACTATACTGTCTGCAGACTGTATATATAGATGTCCTGTGGCAATCTGATAATCTAAAGTCTGAATAAATGGTCTGGGATGGTCTGTTTATTGTACAGGAATACCAAGAACCCAGCTGTCTGAGAATGAACCTAATATGCTGTTAAATCCAGACACTTGAGTTCCTGGTATGGTCTGCATGCAGTTATGGGTTGTATTGGACATACAGTATTGGACATACTGTTAGTCTTTATATCTTCTAATATGTCTATTAAATTTGGGGTGTGTTTTCACTTGTAGGTTCTGGGTAAAGTCACATTACGGAAGGAAGAACTTTATAAATACCATGGCAAGGACCACTGGTTCCCTCTCATCCCTGCTGTCGATGCTAACAATGAAGTCCAGGTGATTGGTTCCACTTCATTCTGACCTAGAATCTTTCTTAATGAATTCATTGTCCAATCCTCTGATCATTCAAATCATTGAATCATTTATAAAAATGGCATTAGGTACCCCTAACTCTCCCCCTCCCTTTCCTATCATGATATAGCTGAAAAAGAAAGAGATGTTATTTACTCACTCACACTCACTCACCCCAATTGGGATTGCTAGTTGATTCAATAGGATAAATGAGATTCAGGAAACTCCTGCATTACATCACAGTACCACTGTCTTTGAGTAGTATATTATATTAATGTAACCATGCATGCTCTCATCTATCATATATATTTGCACTTATTCTGTTGGTTTTGCCCCTCATTTTTAGGGTCAAGTTCACATCGAGATTCGGTTTGACGAGTTCCTCAATACAGATCCAGAATGCCCCACATCTCACAGAATGGGCATCAGGTAAGTACCAGAACGTCCCCACGTTTCATAGAATAGCCATTGGCTAAGAGTTAGAATGTCTCACATTGACAAAAGAGCCATCAGTTAAGAACCAGAATTTCTCACATTTGACAAAATAGCACTCTGCTAAGAAACAGAATGTCGCTTGTCTCACAGAATGGGCATCAGGCAAGAAACATGGTGTTCCACATTTCATAGAATAGTCATTGGCTTAGAGCCAGAATGTCCCCACATTTCATAAAATACATGTAGCCATTAGCTAAGTGCTAGAATGTCACACATTTAACAAAATAGCTCTCAGCTAATTAGAACCAGATTATCATGCATTTCACAGAATAGCCATCGGGGAAGAACCAGAATGTCATACTACAATACCATTTATCCAATGAGATTCTAAGATGACCACTTCCTGTATGTCAATTTTGACTCTGTTAATCTGTTAATCAGTCAAGTGACATGACTAGCACTTTCGATGAGTTCTGGCCCTATTGTGCAAGCCTACCATTGGGTAAGAACCGGAATATCCCAGTTTTGTGGAATAATTGTCCATGTTGCAGTAATGTGACTCGGACAGTAATACTTGATGACAATGTTATGTTTCTTTCAGAGTATTGGAGTGTAGTGACCTGACTGTTACAAATGGAGCATGTAATCCCTATGCTGTGGTAGCTGTCTCATACAGTAAGGCCAGGCATAAGGAAGATGTAAAGAGAACCGGTGTGAAGAAGAAAACGATATGTCCACAGTTTGACGAAACGTTTTTCTTCGATGTGAGTCATCTTGAAGCAATACATGCTTGGGGTCTTTGTAAAAGCACTATTTGTCTTTGATGGGAGGGTTTTTATAGATGTCATGGTCTATCTTTGGTCATGGAACCGGGACTGCATATGGAACATGAAACTAAAATAGCATGATTGCTCTTGTAATATGGCTGAAATTTACAGGAAAATCTTTAGGCATTGTTCATATTATACTAATGAAATCTTAATTTCACTTTCAGTTAGAAAACAGGGGACAGAACCACGACAGGAACCAGTATTTCATAGAGGATGTCTTCAGTGGAGAACTAAGGTAAACCCTTTTTGTGCATTTGTAAATTTTTAAATGTATTGGAGTTCACTTTACATACATGCAAGCAAATCTGTTAATATCATGGTTATGCAGACAGTGGTTAATACACAGACACTTAAATAGCACAGAAACCTTGGAGAGAATCTGGCCAGATCCTTAAATACTACAAATAGATAAGGGGGAAAAAACAATAATGTCTGTTTCCAGTTACGGGCTCGAAAAAATTAGGGTTGGTAAATCAAAAGTAATGTTTTATTTTGGAAATAAACTGTACTGCATGTACTTGTAGTGTGCATTGAAGAAAGATTCTCAAATCAGGAAGTGTGCTCAGTTACCACCACGGAACATCAAACAACTTCTCAAAGCATTGCACTATGACTGTGATAAGTGGATCAGAGTTTTGATTCAATTTGACTGACAAAGATGATCTGTTGCAAATAAATTCATCATTTTGTAGCATGTCACTTTGTGAAGTTATAAGATGGAATAAGTAAGATGTTTATATTTCATGCTTAAATTTTATTTTGACAGTATTTCACTGTGGCACGATGACTCGCGGGTGTCTCGGGAGGTGCTAGGTGGCATGTTCAGGGGGGCCTTCCTTGGTGAGGTGAAGATACCACTCAGGGACCTTGACACAAGACATGCAAATAATGCCTGGTATGTTCATTTAAGGTTTTCGGCTTTTGAGCTCTCTAATTTACAATCATTTACATATTCCTCCATTCTCACTTTAAATTTACATGAATTATTGGACCATTTCATCACATGGTCTTCCTTTACGAGGTGAAGGTAATTGACGTTTAACCCTCAACCATTCATGTTTAAACTTTCAGAAATCTTTTGCAGCTGGATTTCACCATAGCTTTATCATACCTCTTCACCTGTATTCATTCCTTCCTTTGTCACAATTTTTCCATCTCTGTAAACTTCAGCCTACTTTCCCCTCATTCTGTCACCCCTCCCAACACCCATTCTATTGAGAGACATTTTAATAGCCTGGTTCGAGAGCCTGCAGTGAAACCATGTGCCCTTCCAGACGAGTGCTCATTGGGGGAACTGCTAGCTACCATGGCCACTCAGCTTATTTCTCTTTGCATATACAGTGAAACCTGTGTATACTGACCATGCTTGAGATCAGATTATAGTGTTGGTTTGACAGGGTTCTGGTTTATCAAGGTTCACTGCTTCAAATTTAAGTATTAGGACCATGGATAATGTTGATTATGTCTCCCCCAACTATGTTGGGGGGAGACATCTAGTGTTTGTGCTGTCTGTCTGGTTGGATGGATGGATGTCTGTCTGTCTGGATGTCTGTCCGTCCCCTTACCTTGTCTGCAAGATATCTTGAGAACTACTGGATGGAATTTCACCAAACTTGGATGGAAGCTTCATTGGGATAGCCCCCCATTTGATTAGGTTTTGGTGTGTGTGTGTGCATTCATCCGTGTCCGGTGTCCGTCCGTCCGTCCATCTACTGGTACATGTATATACAGGCCTTGTCTGCAAGATATCTTGAGAACTACTGGACGGAATTCCCTCAAACTTGGATAGAAGCTTCAGTGGGATAGCCCCCTCATTTGATTAGGTTTTGGTGTGTGGGCGTGCATTCATCCGTGTCCAGTGTCCGTCCATCTACTGGTACATGTATATACAGGCCTTGTCTGCAAGATATCTTGAGAACAACTGGATGGAATTTCACCAGACTTGGATGGAAGCTTCATTGGGATAGCCCCCCCATTTGATTAGGTTTTGGTGTGTGTGTGTGCATTCATCCGTGTCCGGTGTCCGTCCACCCGTCCATCTACTGGTACATGTATATACAGGCCTTGTCTGCAAGATATCTTGAGAACTACTGGACGGAATTCCCTCAAACTTGGATAGATTAGCTTCAGTGGGATAGCCCCCTCATTTGATTAGGTTTTGTTGTGTGGGCGTGCATTCATCCGTGTCCGGTGTCCGTCCGTCCGTCCATCTACTGGTACATGTATATACAGGCCTTGTCTGCAAGATATCTTGAGAACTATTGGACGGAATTTCACCAAACTTGGACAGAAGCTTCAGTGGGATAGCCCCCTCATTTGATTAGGTTTTCGTGTGTGTGCGTGCATTCATCCGTGTTCGGTGTCCGTCCATCTACTTGTGCATGTATATACAGGCATTGTCTGCAAAATATCTTGAAACTACTGGACGGAATTTCACCAAACTTGGATGGAAGCTTCATTGGGATAGCCTCTCATTTGATTAGGTTTTGGTGTCACCGTGTGTGTGTGCGTTCATCCGTGTCCATCGTCCGTCCGTCCGTCCATCTTCATGTACATGTATATACAGGCCTTGTCTGCAAGATATCTTGAGAACTACTGAACCAAACTTGGAAGGTTCATTGGAATAGCCCCCTCATTTGATTAGATTTTGGTTTGTGCGTGCATTTATCCTTGTCCATTGTCCGTCCATCCATTCATCTAATTGTACATGTATATACAGACCTTGTCGGCAAGATATCAGGAGAACTACTTGACACTTATTTCTACATTAATTTTATAGCACTTTCCCTTAAATAATGTGCCCACTCAACGCAAGGTGGGAGGTTGGGGGAGACGTATGTTTTTGCTTAAAAAAACAACCAGCATAGGCTTCATGCCGGAGCGGCAACCCAAGGGTCAAAGCGGAACCTCTAGTATTTAGAGGTTGGTTGGTTTACCCAGGTGTCGGTATTCACAAGTTTTACTGTACACAATTTGTTTGTGGTATTCAAAAATCATAATCGTACTTACACAGCCTAAGGGAATAGAAGTGGACAAAAGTAAACGATCGATTATATCATTATAATTGGAAGAAACACACTTTTTCATTGCTTTACTTTTGAAAGTATGAGCATAAAATAGTTGTGAGTGTGCATTTGATGCAGTCACAATTGTATTTTATACTACATCAAACTATTACTTTTCTGTACAGGTGTAACATTATGCATATAATGAGTGTTAAAGTTTCTGGGACAAGTTAGGTAAAAATTATTTTCTTCCTTATCTTGATAATTATGTCATTTCATTCATCGTCACCTCTTCAGGTATTTTCTACAATCCCGTGATGGCAGCAAACAGACCGGGCAGGACCTGGGCTCGTTACGTCTCAAAATCTGTTACACCGCCGATCACGTCTTCTCATCCCATTACTACGATGATCTCCGTAACTTATTACTGAAGTCACCAAATGTGGAGGTATGGCCTAACAGAACTGATCATATACACATGATACCACATCGTGGCCATTGTTCTGATACTGTTCCCATGTACTGGCTGGGCTGATCAGACTCCAGAATAATAAGAACTGTGGACACTCCAGTGTCCTGGCACAAATAGACAATGGCTTGATATGAAATTCATATCTAACTCTTTATCAGAGGAGAATTTTATGTTTGCCTTGCCCTTTTGTTTGTCCATCGATGGTAGGGCATATGTGTTCCCGTGGATACATTACATTGAAGTAAGCATCCCATGACTTGCATGTACATGTAGTTACTATGTTACTGAATCATTGAAGCGACCATGTGTTTTAACGTCCTGCACCCTGCTGCTTCTCATGACAAATCAAAATATAATGATCATGATGAAATTTAATTTTTATTTCATGGTTGGAAAACTTGAAAATCTAGTCTTGAGTATATATGGGCATGAATAAAAACATTGGGGTTGTAAGTAGCCTGTTATGTTGTCATGAAATTTTGATGTTTCCTTTTATGGTGTTACCAAACTTTGGGAAATTTTTATCAGACAATGTTATACTGTTTCAGCCGGTTCCATCAAGTGCAGCCTATATACTAAGTGAAGTGATAGACTGCCTGGATGATGCTGCTCAGCCTATAATGAGAATATTCTTACAGAATGGTAAACTCGTTCCCATGGTGAAGAGTCTCGCTCAATGGGAGATTGCGAAAACTTCGTAAGTATTCCTTCCAAGATGAACTTTGTAAACATCACTTGTACCAAATATTGATGAAGAGAAATCATTCATAGCAGAGACAAAGTAGCATTGGGCTGATTAGGCTACAGCAATTAAAAACTTATTTAAAAGAATGCAGATTAGAAATGTGTTCAAGAATCTTTCTTTTGACATCTGATCTGAAAGTTTTATGTACCGAAATAGTTATTTGCCCTGGATATAATAAAGTTGTAATTATGATGCGAATGGCAATTATATGTGCACCTGTCGACACCTTTCCTAATAATTCCAGTTTGTTCACTAATTTGCCAAAAATTAACTCCTGTAAATTACAATGGACTCAAATAATTACATTCTTTCATTCTTCTTTCAGTGACCCCAATACAATATTTCGGGGGAACACCCTAGCCAGTAAGCTAGTGGATGCCCTGATGAAGTTAGTGGGTATCCCATATTTACACGACACCATTAAGACGGTCATTGATCAGGTGAGAATATATACTTCAGGAACTCTAATACCTCTACTAACACAAAGTGGACATAAAATAAAAAAAAATGCTACAAATAATATTTATTTTCGTGAAACCTGCTTTCAAAGAGAGACGCATGTAGTCCATATCCAACTGTTCCTTAATTAGAGCCCCATAGATATGCCTTGTTGGCCAAGAGTAGGTTTATCAGTAAAACGCCATGATTCTACTAATCAGGAACTTCTGAACATCGATCATTATCTAATTACATGTGGATATTGTTTGAGTATAGGGGAAGATTGACATCCATCCGTGGTCGAAATTGAAATTGCTCATTTCTCTGAATTTCGATTGGCTGGGAACTGACAGAAAAATAGATGTTCAAGCAAAGTCTGGGCAGCTTGCAGCATATTGTAGGGTATTCTAATTAGTTTATAAGACTAGACATACTGTTTGTTACCACTGTCACTCACGCTACTTTCTTGTTTTTCTAGATCTGTTCAGAACAAAAATCCTGTGAGATTGACCCCACGCGATTAAAAGAGGGAGAGAATTTGGAAGATAACATGGTAAGATCATTAATTAGCGAATGCTTACTGATCAAGATGACTTTGTATTCATTAATAATCAATCATAATATGATTTCTTTCCAAATAATGAGCAATCTACAAAATAGGACACTCTTTTCTCAAGTTTGAAATTATTGGCTTTCAAACTTGTTTAACCCTGAAACAAGGTCTTTGCACTAAGCTGATGAATTTTTGTATTGTCCTTCAAAATCTCACTTGAATAATACAGTGAAACCGCTGTGAATACCACCACCTGGGTAAACTGACCAACCTCTAAATACAACATTATCCCTGGTCTCTACCCTCAGATTTAAATAGTTTGAACCTTGATAAAACAGAACTCTATCATAACCGACAATATCATATGGTCCCAAGCATGGTTGGTTTATGCAGGTTTCATTGTGTATCGAAAAATGTTTTTCATTTTCTTGCTGTGAGTGAAAGTTTTTTTTAATCAGAATTGTAATTATTGGGTTAATGACCGTTTTATCTTGTAGAACACACTGAAAGATTACGTGGAGAAAGTGTTACGATCCATCACAGACTCTGGCCTCGTCTGTCCCACCATTGTCTGTGAGATCTTCTTTGCTATCAAGGATTCAGCTATGAAACAGTTCCCTGGTATTAATACAAGCAATATTTTTTGTAACTTTCTGGATCTCATGTAAATAAATTAGTGGAATGGCCTTATCATGATATTACTTGCATGTATTTTTTCAAGAATATGGTCATTCTAATCCAATAATATAGCTAGCAAGAGAGAACTTCTAGATTCATCTTGTTCTGCTAGAATAGATTGTCTTTTTAAGTCTGTAGGAATTTCTGCCAATAATTTCACCATCTGGCAGTTATTTTTGTTCTAAAACTTTTTATTCCTATAATTATGAAGATTCCCAATTCTTGACTCAAAATGATGAAAACTGCTCTAATATTTCAGTTCAAACCTGAAGATAATTCAATTCTGGGAATGGCAGTGAATTTTGTCAGTCACAATTAAGGGGGATAACTCTAATCTAATCACAATTAGAGGGGATAACTCACACACTATCTTATGAAAGTCTTAGTAAATCTTCATTTTCTAAAAGAATTAATATACACAGTTTGAAGATAATTGGCAATTTTTTAAATATGTGCATATTGTACGATTGGTTAAAGAGTGTATTTGAAGTGGAGATCTCTGGTTTTGTTGTTTACAGACAGCAATGAAGTGAAATACCAAGTCGTCAGTGGGTTCATATTTCTGAGGTTTTTCGCCCCTGCCATTTTGGGACCTCGTCTCTTTGATCTCACAACAGATATGTTGGTCAGTATCTATTTTATACAATTTCAAATGACTCGCTCGTGTTTTGTATCAATACATATATGTCACCAATCCATCCACTTTATATTGAGTTAATTCACTTAATTTATTGATCATTGAGTTAAAAAGTTGTGAAAAATGTGTTGTAATAACAATCTTCATTCTCAGCATTGCTTGTTAACCAAATTTGATAATCTTTAAGAGACAACAGGACAGTCCTGAGATGGAACTCCCTAACTACAAAAGGCACAAAACGACCTCATTGCCCATATGCAGAGTTTGAATTTGGCACCTGTCCGTCAGTCCGAGACTGGTAAAAAATCAGACGGACTGATGTGAGTGACTGAACAACAAGTCCGTCGGACTGGTAACAAAAAAGCTCTCAGTTCATTGTGTAAACTATTTCTCTGGATATCTCCGCATAATTTGTAAAGAATGAAGAACGAAATATGTCTGTTTTCGGTTACCCGACCAAGTCTAAATAAATCGTGCGAGTCCAAAAAATATTTCAGCAAATTCCAACGAAAACACGCCCATGGCCGCATTTTATGACAACAACAACAACCGTAAAGCGGCGCGAGCACTGTCAGCATACCGTAAAGTGTGACTGTAATGCAGCATGGCAATGCAGTTTGACGATCTTTTCAGGAAATAAAGCACCCACTTCCATGTCGGGAATTGAGAAATCAGCAACATGATTACGCTTCTGTCGATCTGATTATGTTTACAAGGGCAAATTTAAACATATTCTCCATCAACTTCGAAAGAAATCTACTGATTTTTTGGCTTGAAATGGCGTTTGTTGAAGCAGTGTTTCGCGACGACATGTGCAGTCAAAGTCGCCAACCGGGTTTGTCATCTGTGATTATCTTCATCTTCAGAAATTCAAGAAATGCACAATTATTAATTTCTTATTTAGTAGCAACCATCACAGAGAACAAAATATTCATGATGACAAATGTTCCCAGATCATCTTTTATTTAATATTAACGGACTAGGAAAAGTATTTGCGGACTGGTTACATTTTTGGCTCAAATTTTTCTTAAATTCGAACACTGATATGACGTCATGCCGAGGTTAGGCAACGAACAATTTCTTAACAGTGGAAACGCTGTATTATTTTATTCAGGTTTTTACAGGTGATGCCTTCTCTTTGCAAATGCCTATTTAACTCCAAGACCATAACATCTTCAAAGTTGTTTGAATTTTCAGTATTTTGAAAGCCACAATAATACTTATTTTCCCATTTTTGAAGTATAACCAATGTTAAGGCATTACCCGGCGCCTAACCCTGACCCGACGTCATGTGGGTAATGATGACATTTCGCGCCTTTCATGGCTAAAGAGTTTTATCTCGGGACTATCCTATTATTTGTTCTTCCCGTTAGATTATGTAAGAAAGTGCATCGCAAGATATTGTCTGCTTGTCACACTGCTGATTGTTTAATTTGACTTATTGAGTATTATCTCACCAACCATGTCATAATGGTGGAAACTGGAATACATCTGGCCAATCAAAAACCTTTAATTTACCTATCCTCAATCATAGATCACATTTACAGTATCCTGTTTAAATTCCTACAGAGTCCCACAGTGAGCAGGACACTGACCCTCGTCTCAAAAGCCATACAGAGTTGTGGTAATCTAGTCAGTTCTAAAACGGTAAGGTTATAACTCAGATGCAATGTCCCCAAACAGTGGTATAAGCCTGGAAATCAAAGTATATAACCTACATATGTACTACTTACCAAGAGAATCAGCCTTTTGTGAAACAGAATAATTTCAATAGCAAACATACCATCATTATTATTATTCAGTGTTATGCCATTTCTTTGTTGGTTGAATTCATTAAAAGAATTTTCACTAGGGTGTTAGCCAGGGTTCAAAAACTTCCTGTCCAAAACCTCATTTTGCCAAATTTTACCTGTCCACGTTCTATTTTCTCTTATCTGTCACATGTTAACTTTTCCAACTTTTGCCTCTCCAAATGTGGAATATGCCTGTCTAGTGGACAAGTGGATGGATCTCTGGCTAACACCATGATTATGACATATGTGAGTCTGAATAATTTTCACGTTTCTTCTGTTCTGAGACACAGTCCACAAGTAGGCTTGTGTCAGTAGAAACATCAGACAATTTTGTACTTCAAAGTATTGAACTTATCACATGAATTATTGAATATATTTACTGTAAATGAAGAGAAAAATCCTTAATTTGCAGTTATCTCTTGGCATAAAGGAGGAGTTTATGGTCCCATTATTTCAACATTTCTCAGATGAAAAACACATAGATGGTGTCAAAAGGGTAGGTGGATTGGTCATTCAAGCTAACAAACCTGTATAGTGCAAGCAGTTGGGGAGTCAAAGCCGAGCAAGAACAGTCGACCAGCTTTCAGGATACTGAGCCCTCCGGCAGACACTTTTACACACCCTCTAGAGTTTGTCTTTGTACAGCTGAAAGTATTCCTTATAGCTATGGTAATGTATATATCTGTTGAAAGTGAATTTCTTACGGATTCTAAATATATTATTGTGTTCACTGTAAACTTTGTAGAGATTGTGAAGATATTCAACTTTAAACAAAATAGTTTAAAAAATGAGCCTTCTTTTATAAATGTTTAATTTTTCAAAACAGTATTCAACTTATCGTAGCTTACATCATCATTTCCTGTAGAAGACAACTCTGACAGGAAATCAATGCCTCAGTTTTGTCAATTTTGGTTTAGTTCTTATTCTATTGACCTTTAATTCAACTTCAAAGTTCAAAACTGTGAGTTGCGCGATTCTATGAAAAAATATTCCATTAAATGTTAATAGAATGAGAACTTGACCAAAATACATAAAACTGAGACACGGATTTCGTGTTTGACTTGTCTTCTAAAGGAAATGATGAAGTCAGTTACGACAAGTTTTAGCTGCATAAAGACAAGTTCCAGAGGGTGTGTAAAGGTAGGTGCAGGATTGGTTGGTTGTTTGAAGTTTAACGTCACACCTAATCTTATTGGTCACACGGCAACGATGACCCAAACAAACATACCCTAACAAAACCCTAACCCTAACAAAAACCTAACCAAAACTACAAAAAAATTTAAATTTCGAATTAGGCTCTACAGACACTGATCACAATGGATCCTCAGAGAGCCCAATCTGTTTGGTACTTTAATCTACCTCCTGTGCCAGACAAACATGTTATGGTACATGCTGCCCTAAGCTGGAGGGCGTATGTGCAGGAGGGCTCAGTACCCTTAAATGTGGTCTGAAACTCTGTTTTCTGAATAGTTGTTTCTGTATATAGTTTTCTATTGTCCATATGAATGTAATCCTTTTTGCTTCCATTTGAGTGTGATATGAATGAGGTGTGAATGTTTTGTGTGTGAGGGCCTCCGGGAAGATCAGCATTGTTTGTTGACTGAGCATACATTTGCACTTTACCCTCTTGAAATAAAGTTTTATTATTATTAAGTTGAATACTTTTTTGAAAATAGCATTTAAAAATTTAAAATTAAATTTATTTAAAATCGATATATCTTTAAAACATACAGGTTTACAGTAAACAAACTTATATATTTTGAATCCTCAAGAAATGTGTTTTCAGCAAATATATATACATTACCATAGCTATGTGGCATACTTTTAGCTGCATAAAGACAAGTTCTAGAGGGTGTGTTCTAGAGGGTGTGTAAAAGTATGTACAGGAGGGCTCAGTACCCTTAAATGTGGTCTGAAACACTGTTTTCTGAATAGTTGTTTCTATTTGCAGTAAAACTGAGAGTATGCCATTAAATTTTATACTGGTAATGCATGGTTGTATGATTATGATGGGAAGTTTATTAGATGAACTGCATGTAACTCCCTCTGGCATTAACAAGAGACATTGAAGCTGCTATTTTCTTCCCATGCTTACATTTTTGTTGACATATTCACTGGTCCAGTTCTATTCAGGGTGTTAGCCAGCATGGTAGTGGAAGCGGGTCTGCTCCTCTTCAGAAACCGTAGATACTTCCTTGTTGGGACACACTAAACCTGGCAGGTTTAATAGGGAAGAAATGGGGAGTTGTTTTCATTGAATTCTGGTGAAACACCCAAATTTCAAATTCTGTGTTTATTTTCTGCCTAACAACATGCCTAACTGATACCCTTGTGATATAGTGTTATGTGATGATTGGTTACTCCTCATAGTACATGTGTTAGAGAGTATGGTCCAGTCTGGCTAATCAATGTTTTAAATTTCTGTCCTAATTTTTTTTCTTCAGTTTCTGAACATCATTTCCTCAGCCAGACAGGCCCACTCAATACGAATAGAGGCACCCATTGTTCTCAAGGAAGGGTAAGAATAGTAGTCTAGTTCAAATTTTGTGAATAATATTTAATTTCCACTGTTTTCTTTTGGATGTATGTAATAACTACAGACTGAGAAAAAAGATTCTTTCATTCAACTATAAGTTTATTGCAATTTTTTTGAGAGAGACAGGTGTTCATGGTCTTGAATGGTTTCAAACGAATGTTTTGACCTTATTTGAATATCAAAATGTCTGATTTGTTGCCATAGGATACTGACCAAGAGAGCACAGGGGAGGAAGAAATTTGGTCTGAAGAACTTTAAGAGGCGACATTTCTGTCTCACAAATCACAGTTTAAGCTATTCACGGGCTAAAGGTGAGATAATTCCTCTGACTACTTTTGAGTTTTACTGGTCTAGTGGTTAGAGCCTCCATTCAAAAGCGGGATGTCCTGGGTTCAATCCCCCAGACCAAGTCACACCTAAGAGTTAAAAAGGAAGCTGAAATGGACTGGTCCTGATAATGTGACTGGATGGAGGTGCCTATGGCATGGTGCTTTGGTGAGGTAACGCTTTAATAAGGCAGCATTGAGACGGCTCTGTTACAGAACAAACACCATCGTGATATGACTGACAATGAAGTTGTCAGACTTTCCAAATTCATATAAGAAATGATTGGTCAGTAGCCTATTGAAGATGACTGACTTTGACCTATTTTATCAAGGTCAAATTCTAGTATTGGTCATATCTAAATTTAAATCTAAGCACCCAAGTTCACAATATATATTATGCAACTGTTGATTTACTAGAAACTTATTCTAGTTGACCTATTTTATCAAGGTCATATTCTAGTTAATGCGATATGTTTAAAAGGGTTATAGTTATAAAAGTATTAAAAAATTCATACTACTGGTGAGGGGCTAGAAGTATATACAAGTTGATCGAGCAGGACATACTTTTTTATAGGTCAAATTCAACTTTTATGATATTGTTTGTTCTGTCCTCAGTTATGCGAGGGCGTATATTGAAGCCCATAAGGCTCTTTTTCATGTTGCCATGTGAACAATTTTCTACATATTTTGAGTTGTCCAGTGTATTTGATAGTGTGTACAAAATTGTATTTGCGGGCAGGGCTCGCTCATACTTGTCTGACATTGAGCATAGAATAATATCTCTGCCATTTACGAACGAGAACTACTTTTCATATGGTCTATTATAAGGCCATTCAAATATGATACTTTGTTTCTCAAATCCTGCCGCATGGTCGCAATCAGGCCCGCTTGTTTTCTTTTTATATCAGTAATTTTCTGTTCCGACTGTGAAGACTGCTCGCCACAACAAAATACTCGTCAAAACAAAAATACTAGGTAGAATTATCTCCCTTGGATGATCTTGATATTGAGAACGAGCTATTAGGGATATAACTTGTATGATATGATTTTTTAACTTGCATGAACCGAATTATCTCCCTTGGTTCGCAATCAGTAATCAGAAAAAAAGAAGAAAACAAAGCCTCATGCCTCATCAAGATTGATCCAGCCTTGTGTCATGTGTGTTTGAGAAACAAAGTATCATATTTGAATGGCCTAATGGGATTTCTAGGAATATTGATATGGCATTGTTGTCCCTCATGTTTACATAGTTCATGTGGTGCAGAGGAGAGTTTGACTGTGCCATGTACATGCTCACCTGTTTTCAGAGTTCCCAGCATATTTCCTTTGATAACACATGTCAAACAGTTTTCTCTGGATGTTAACATAGGTGTTCATGTTATTTTATTATTTTTTACCCCTCGGCCAAAATTTGGCTGAAGGGTATTGTCGTCGTCATGTACGTCCGTCCGTCTGTCCGTCCGTCCGTCTGTCCGTCTGTCCGTCACACCTTTCTCGTTACCAAGATATCTTTAGAACGACTTACCCTAGGCACACCAAACTTGCAGTGCACATCCGTATGCTCGTGACCCAGAACCCTATTGAATCTGGACCTGATTGGTTGGAAACTTTGGCGGCCATCTTTAATTTATGCGAAACCATCACAGCTTTCTTGTTACCAAGATATCTTTAGAACGACTTACCCTAGGCACCCCAAACTTGCACTGCACATCCATATGCTCATGACCCAGAACCCTATTGAATCTGGACCTGATTGGTTGGAAACTTTGGCGGCCATATTTAATTTATGCGAAATCATTAATCTTGTGTATCTTAGGTACCATTTCTCTGTTCAGTGTGAAACTTGGTATAGATCGTCAATGCATCGAGAAAGTTCAAAGGTATGACCAAACCAGTTTCCCTGATTCGGTGAAAACCTTGGCGGCCATCTTTAATTTATGCAAAATCTTTAATGATATATATCTCTGATACCATTCAAGTGTTCTATACGAAACTTGGTATACAGCATCGATGTATCAAGAGATCTACAATGTATAGCCACATCAGTTCCTCTGAGTGGCGGGAAGGATGGGCGGCCATCTTTAATTTATGCGAAATCATTTATGATCTCTATCTTTGATACTGTTCAAGTGCTCTATGTAAAATTTGGTATATATCATTGATGCATCAATAGACTTACGATAAATGACAGTTCTGGCGTTTCTGATTGTGCGGAAACCTTGGTAGCCATCTTTAATTTATGCAAAATCTTTAATGATGTATATCTTTGATACCATTTCAGTGTTCTATATGAAACTTGGTATCCAGCATCGATGTATCAAGAGACTTGCAATGAATAACCACATCAGTTCCTCTGAGTGGCGGGATCGAAGGATGGGCGGCCATCTTTAATTTATGCGAAATCATTAATGATCTATATCTCTGATACCGTTCAAGTGCTCGATGTAAAATTTGGTATACATCATCGATGTATCAATAGACAGTTCTGGTTTTTCTGATTGGGCGGAAACCTTGGTGGCCATCTTTAATTTATGCTGAATCTTTAATGATGTATATCTTTGATACCATTTCAGTGTTCTATATGAAACTTGGTATACAGAATCCATGTATCAAGAGACTTGCAATGAATAACCACATCAGTTTCTCCGAGTGGTGGGAAGGATGGGCGGCCATCTTTAATTTATGCGAAATCATTAATGATCTCTATCTCTGATGATTTTCAAATGCTCGATGTAAAATTTGGTATACATCGTCGATGCATCAACAGACTTATGTGATGAATCAGGGCTCTCAAGGAGCAAAATGAAGGCGAGTGATTCGTCACTCGCCTGAATTTAAGCTCAGGCGAGTGAGGCGAGTGCTTTTATCACTCGCCTGAGAAATTCCTGAGGCGAGTGAAATGCTGAAATTACTTCTACAAGTACAGAAAAGAAATTATATATATGTGGGTCACATATGCACGGTTCAGAACGGTGTTGTAGTCTTCTTTAATTCGGAACACTGATGTAAGTTCCTCTCCCCATTTTAGGTACGTTGATAGTTCTATCGGCTTTCCTTTCGGATTCGACATCGTGTAATTTTCCGCTAACAGCTTGCTAACAGTGACAAAATTGTCAGGAACGAAAACGCACGCGTGCTTGGCACCGGAATTGCGTGAGAACAATGAAAAGCATGGACTTGATCGTGGGATGAAAGTCAAGTCCGCGTAACAGCGAGAGTAAATCAAAATCGAAAAGTAATGTTTAAAACGGAGTGATGTTATGTTAAACAAAATCGGAAACTAATGTTTAAAACGGCGTGATGCCACGATGGTTTGAGCGGTGGTGTTTGACGGATTTTATATTTGTGGAAATCATAACCCACGGCTCAAAACGTGTCTGTATGGAAATACAAGCCAAAGGGAGGCAACCAGTCTACCCGTAACGGATCTGTAATTTCGTTCCGATACAGGGTTATACTTTTTGGACGAACACATGAAGCGGAAATGGCGGGAAGCCTTCCGAAATTGCTGAACAACAAGATCTTTACGAAACCAAGAATTTTACGACAGCTGAAGATGTCATTAAAGTTTATTCTGACCTATGAAACATGCCAATGATGAACAACAAGATATTTTGGAAGCCAAGAACTTGACAGCAACAGCTGAAGATGTCCGTAAATTTTATTCTGACCGACGAAAACAGGCGAGTGGTTCACCACTCGCCATTTTTTTATTTCAGGCGAGCAGGAGGCGCGCGCGAGTGATCGCTCGCCTCTCCTTGAGAGCCCTGATGAATACCGGTTTCTCTGATTGGACGGAAACGTTCGAGGCCATTTCTAATGGCAAAATTTTTCATAATCTGTATATTTGTCACTTGACTGCTTGGTGTTCCTGAACTCTTGCTTCAAATTGAATACAATATGAATGGCTGGCACCCAGAGCCGAGGGGTTTTCAGATGCGCAGCTTCGTATTTTTTTTTGAAATATTTGCCATATTTCACCATACTCAAAAACTTTATATTGAAAATTGTGAATTGGTCATGTTAGCCCGAATTAAACTGCCACTCAATTAACTTGGGTTTTGTTGTTCACATTTAACCAAGCTGAATATGCTGATTTTTTGTGAATACGTCCTTCTCAGGTGATGAACCACTTTGTGAAATCCCTATAGAAGATATCCTGGCAGTTGAGAAACTGGAAGAGGAATCATTCAAAATGAAATATGTAAGATTTTGTTATACTCATCAGTTGTACTCTGTAGAAGTGTTCATGATATATATTATAGTTAACACAAAAAACTTATTCTGACATTGTGTGATATGTATTGTGCTCACTAGTTTCTTGTACATATATATATATAGCCCCTTCGTTGTTATCATTTTAACACCCTGCTGAAGGCATTAGGTTAATGCCGCAACGTTGGTAATACAACTGCATTATATCCAGAAGACCAGATTTATTGTTTATTTCCTGACTTCCTGATATGTATTGTTGACAATTACCACAGTATATAATGTAGCACTGTCACATTCTGTATTCTTGTCAGCTATTAATAAATTACTGATCTAGTCAAGACCGTATTTCTCATGTTAACTCTCTCTAATATTGTAGGCACCATCATGATATCACTGAAAAATTAGTGAAAAATGAAGTTAAATCCTATTCACTCACTTACCCTAATATTGTAACCTTTGTTGTTCAGATGTTCCAGGTTGTGCAGGCAGAGAGGGCTCTGTACATTCAGGCCAGTCACTGTGTTGAAGAAAAACAATGGTAAGGTGATAGTCAAATAAGGGTGAATATATTTAATCTTTGTTTTGAACAGTCAAAAATTGAAAGATGTCATTTCAGTTTATTTTATGTTAATTTAATTGCTTTTCTTTTCTTTTCTCTCTCTCTCTCTCTCTCTCTCTCTCGCTTGTTAAATATGTTCAAGTAGCTATTCAACAAAGCCCTACTCACTCACTCACTTTTCCTTTTGAAGGGATCTCAACACATAGATTGGCAGTGTTCAATTAGGATTGTTTTTGGATCGATTGACCTCATGATAGGGTTCAAACTGCATGACTTTATTTCTTATACTTCAATCTGGCGCTTTTTCTTTGATGGGTGTATCAGACTCAATGTTAGCATACTTCACTGCTGACTTTTTGGGGGTATTCTTAAAACTGTAGTAGTGTGGAAAACTTCAGAATTATTTAAAAGCTATGTGAATGTTATTAGCAAAATTTTTGCACGTAATATTATTCTTGCACTTGGTAGACTGTCACTTCAACACCCGAGTGACATGCTGTGTATGGCAACATTGTTCAGTACATCCGTCAAAGAAAGCGCCTGGATTGAAAGAATATGACATTGATCATGCAATTTTAGCTCTGTCATGTCTGTCATACCAAAGCATTTGGTTAAATTTCTGGTTGACCATTTCCTAGGGAAAAGGAGTGTACATGCCCTTGCCCAGTCAATGTCTCTCATGATAAATCATAAGGACAAAGTTGAGATCTATAGGTCTAGGTTTGACTGTAATAATACAGGTTACAGGGAGAGATCTATAGGTCTAGGTTTGACTGTAATAATACAGGTTACAGGGAGAGATCTATAGGTCTAGGTTTGACTGTAATAATACAGGTTACAGGGAGAGATCTATAGGTCTAGGTTTGACTGTAATAATACAGGTTGCAAGGAGAGATCTATAGGTCTAGGTTTGACTGTAATAATACAGGTTACAGGGAGAGATCTATAGGTCTAGGTTTGACTGTAATAATACAGGTTACAGGGAGAGACCTATAGGTCTAGGTTTGACTGTAATAATACAGGTTACAGGGAGAGATCTATAGGTCTAGGTTTGACTGTAATAATACAGGTTACAGGGAGAGATCTATAGGTCTAGGTTTGACTGTAATAATACAGGTTACAGGGAGAGATCTATATGTCTAGGTTTGACTGTAATAATACAGGTTACAGAGAGACATCTATAGGTCTAGGTTTGACTAATAATACAGGTTACAGGGGAGAGATTTATTGGTCTAGGTTTGACTAATAATACAGGTTACAGGGAGAGATCTATAGGTTTAGGTTTGACTAATAATACAGGTCACGGAGAGATCTATAGGTCTAGATTTGACTAATAATACAGGTTACAGGGAGAGATCTATAGGTCTAGGTTTGTCTGTAATAATACAGGTTACAGGGAGAGATCTATAGGTCTAGGTTTGACTGTAATAATACAGGTTATAGGGAGACATCTATAGGTCTAGGTTTGACTAATAATACAGGTTACAGGGGAGAGATTTATAGGTCTAGGTTTGACTAATAATACGGGTTACAGGGCGATATCTATAGGTCTAGGTTTGACTAATAATACAGGTTACAGGGGAGAGATCTATAGGTCTAGGTTTGACTGTAATAATACAGGTTACAGGGAGAGATATATAGGTTTAGGTTTGACTAATAATACAGGTTACAGGGAGAGATCTATAGGTCTAGGTTTGGCTGTGATAATACAGGTTACAGAGAGACATCTATAGGTCTAGGTTTGACTAATAATACAGGTTACAGGGGAGAGATCTATAGGTCTAGGTTTGACTAATAATACTGGTTACAGGGAGAGATCTATAGGTTTAGGTTTGACTAATAATACAGGTTACAGGGAGAGATCTATAGGTCTAGGCTTGGCTGTGATAATACAGGTTGCAAGGAGAGATCTATATGTCTAGGTTTGAATGTAATAATACAGGTTGCAAGGAGAGATCTATAGGTCTAAGTTTGGCTGTAATAATACAGGTTGCAAGGAGAGATCTGTAGGTCTAGGTTTGGCTGTAATAATACAGGTTGCAAGGAGAGATCGGTAGGTCTGGATTTGACTGTAATAATACAGGTTGCAAGTAGAGATGTGTAGGTCTAGATTTGGCTGTAATACCGGCCACAAGGAGAGATCTGTAGGTCTAGGTTTGGCTGTAATAATACAGGCCACAAGGACAAAGGACAGATCTATAGGTTTAAGTTTGGCTGTAATAATACAGGTTGCAATGAGAGATCTATAGGTCTGGGTTTGGCTGTAATAATACAGGTCACAATTAGAGAAGAGATTACGGGTCACAGTTTGACTAATAATACATGTCACAAGGAGAGATTTACAGGCCAAAGTTTGGCTATAATAATATAGGTCACAAGGAGAGGTCTATAGATCTAGTTGTGGCTGTAATAATACAGGTTGCAAGGAGAGATCTGTAGGTCTAAGTTTGGCTGTCATAATGCAGGTCAAGGAGAGATCTATAGGTCTAGGTTTGGCTGTAATAATACAGGTTGCAAGGAGAGATCTGTAGGTCTAAGTTTGGCTGTAATAATAAAGGTCAATATGAGAGATCTATAGGTCTAGGTTTGGCTGAAATAATACTGGTTGCAAGGAGAGATTCTGTAGGTCTAGGTTTGGCTGTAATAATAAAGGTCGCACAAAGAGATCTATAGGTCTAGGTTTGACTAATAAGAAAAGGTCGCACACAGAGATCTATAGGTCTAGATTTGGCTGTAATAATACAGATTATAGGGGGAGACCTATAGGTCTAGGTTTGGCTGTAATAATACAGGTCACAAGGAGAGATCTATCGGTCTAGGTTTGGCTGTAATAATACAGGTCACAAGGAGAGATCTAAAGGTCTAGGTTTGGCTGTAATAATACAGGTCACAAGGAGAGATCAAAAGGTCTAGATTTGACTAATAATACAGGTTACAGGGAGAGATCTATTGGTCTAGGTTTGGCTGTAATAATACAGATTATAGGGAGAGACCTATAGGTCTAGGTTTGGCTGTAATAATACAGGTCACAAGGAGAGATCTATCAGTCTAGGTTTGGCTGTAATAATACAGGTCACAAGGAGAGATCTAAAGGTCTAGGTTTGGCTGTAATAATACAGGTTACAGGGAGAGATCTATTGGTCTAGGTTTGGCTGTAATAATACAGGTCACAAGGAGAGATCTATAGGTCTAGGTTTGGCTGTAATAATACAGGTCACAAGGAGAGATCTATAGGTCTAGGTTTGGCTGTAATAATACAGGTCACAAGGAGAGATCTATAGGTCTAGGTTTGGCTGTAATAATACAGGTCACAAGGAGAGATCTATAGGTCTAGGTTTGGCTGTAATAATAAAGGTCGCACAAAGAGATCTATAGGTCTAGGTTTGACTAATAAGAAAAGGTCGCACACAGAGATCTATAGGTCTAGGTTTGGCTGTAATAATACAGATTATAGGGGGAGACCTATAGGTCTAGGTTTGGCTGTAATAATACAGGTCACAAGGAGAGATCTATCGGTCTAGGTTTGGCTGTAATAATACAGGTCACAAGGAGAGACTTAAAGTGTCTAGGCTTCCTGGCTGTAATAATACAGGTCGCGCGAGAGATCAAAGGTCTAGATTTGACTAATAATACAGGTTGCAGGGAGAGATCTATTGGTCTAGGCTTGGCTGTAATACAGATTATAGGGAGAGACCTATGGCTCAGGTTTGGCTGTAATAATACAGGTCACAAGGAGAGATCTATCAGTCTAGGTTTGGCTGTAATAATACAGGTCACAAGGGAGAGATCTAAAGGTCTAGGTTTGGCTGTAATACAGAGCCAGCAGGGAGAGATCTTATTGGTCTAGGCTTGGCCGGGCCACACAGGCCGTCAAGGAGATCTATAGGTCTAGGTTTGACTGTAATAAAACAGGTTGCAAGGAGAGATCTGTAGGTCTAGGTTTGACTAATAAAACAGGTTGCAAGGAGAGATCTATAGGTCTAGGTTTGGCTGTAATAATACAGGTCAAAAGGAGAGATCTATAGGTCTAGGTTTGGCTGTAATAATACAGGTCACAAGGAGAGATCTATAGGTCTAAGTTTGACTGTAATGATAAGGGTCACACAGAGACATCTATAGGTCTAGGTTTGACTGTAATAAAACAGGTTGCAAGGAGAGATCTGTAGGTCTAGGTTTGACTAATAAAACAGGTTGCAAGGAGAGATCTATAGGTCTAGGTTTGGCTGTAATAATACAGGTCAAAAGGAGAGATCTATAGGTCTAGGTTTGGCTGTAATAATACAGGTCACAAGGAGAGATCTATAGGTCTAAGTTTGACTGTAATGATAAGGGTCACACAGAGACATCTATAGGTCTAGGTTTGACTGTAATAAAACAGGTTGCAAGGAGAGATCTGTAGGTCTAGGTTTGACTAATAAAACAGGTTGCAAGGAGAGATCTATAGGTCTAGGTTTGGCTGTAATAATACAGGTCAAAAGGAGAGATCTATAGGTCTAGGTTTGGCTGTAATAATACAGGTCACAAGGAGAGATCTATAGGTCTAAGTTTGACTGTAATAATAAGGGTCACACAGAGACATATATAGGTCTAGGTTTGACTGTAATAAAACAGGTTGCAAGGAGAGATCTGTAGGTCTGGGTTTGACTAATAAAACAGGTTTCAAGGAGAGATCTGTAGATCTAGGTTTGGCTGTAATACTGAAGGTCACACAGAGAGATCTATACATCTAGGTTTGGCTATATATAATAATGAAGCTCACACAGAGAGACCTACAGGTCTAGGTTTGGCTATATATAATAATGAAGCTCACACAGAGAGATCTACAGGTCTAGGTTTGGCTATATATAATAATGAAGCTCACACAGAGAGATCTACAGGTCTAGGTTTGGCTGTAGTTCTGTATTATTTCACTCCTCTCCTTTTATCAGGGTGGATGTTCTGACCAAAGTGTGTAACACAAACAGACACAGGTTAAAAGAGTACCATCCTGCTGCTTTCATCAATGGTCATTGGTTGTGGTGAGTATGACCGCAAAAAAAAACACTTTTAAAAACTTTTGTCAGAATCTGACGACTTCTTTATCATAATGAAATTCTCACCTAAATATTTACCTCTCAGCCTGATGGGCTCTGAGGTGTTGTAATTAGAATGTATGATTTTCCGCAAAGTTATGGCCCTTTATCCTTTAGTCAGTAATTTCTTGTCCGGTCCATGTATCGGTTACTATTTGATGAACAACTTCAAAACTGATAAGGAAGATGTTTAATACCTTGCAGATGGGCACTCTCCAGTTGTTTACGTACTGTGATGACTTTACACATAGTTATGGCCCTTCATCTCACCTGTCAACATTTTCTTGTCCGGCCCATGTCTGGCTTACTATTTGATGGACAACTTTGAAACTTGCATGGAAGAGGCTTTAGTGCCCAGCCGGTGTGCACTGTCAGATTTCATTGCCGTGTTGATGCTTTTCCACATAGTTCTGTCCCTTATCCAGTCTGTCAAGAATTTCACTTCATGTGATTGAGTTATTAGAAGACTTACCATATATTAAGGATGAAATTTGAAATGTTTGCAGTTGCAAGAACGTGGACCATACTGTCAAAGGTTGTACTCCAGTCACGGGTGGTCTGTCAGTCGGGGAGATCAAGAAGGACATTGACATTGACAGAGAAATAGAGAAGATCCATTCACTCTTCCTGGCACATATGGACAAGTTGGAATCCTTACAAGGTGAGTCATCAGGCCTTGCTTCAGGGTTCATACACTTCCTGGAAACTCCTGGAATTTAATTGCTAACCTGAAAAGTCCTGGAAAATGTTTAAAAAGAAAGTTAAACTCCTGGAAGAACTACACCTTTGTCTTCTGGGAGAATCAGCAATCTGATGCTAGGTGTTCCAGTGCCAAAATTTGTTCCTGAACTTCCTTAATCTGCTCATCTTTGTTGCGAGTTATTGTACTGAAGACTCCTGAAAAATTAAAATTATTGCCCTGGAAAGTCCTGGAAAACTCGCGGAACTTTTTCCTGCTGTAATGTATGAATCCTGGGACTTGCTTTTCATTGCAATTCACAGGAATCCAAACAGATTCTAGCAATCTAACTTCAGGAATGGAATGCCATTATTTCTACACAGATTGCTCAAATCTGTTGGATTCCCATGAATAATTTTGTGAAGTGCTGACTGGAATTGGATCCCAGTGGAAAAGCAAGCCCTAGTGATGTATTATACAGTTAACTATGCATGTTGATTGGAGAAACAAAGGAACCATCTAAAATTTACTGTAAAACAGTGTATGAGATTATGCTCTCTCCGTATTTCAGAGAGGGTATTTTAGGGTTTGTGAACTTTCACATAATTGTTAGATGACCAGAGCAGTTGATACAGTAATAATGATTTCTATTTAAGTTCTCCAGTTATATCTTAATTGGGTGAGTGAGTGAGACACTGCTGTATGTTATTTGAGATGGGATTATTTATGTTACTCTAAGACCTAAAAAACTTATTATTCAAGGATAAATATGTCCATCAAGTATTCACATAATAATGGCTTGATTTGTGGAACTTAATAGTGCTATGGATATCTTGAGACCAATTAAACCTGAAACAAACTTGGAAATTCTGTACTTTCTCCTATAACTTAGACAGGGAAGTTCCACAGTTGGGGAATCTTTTTCTTGTATACAACTAGACATGTTTGTGATATTTTTAATAACTGTCTCCTGGTCCTCCTCTCCTGTTAATGTCACTACTTATTTGAATTGTTACATTCTCAGCTTACCTCAAAGATATAGATAATGGTAAGAAATTGTGAGAACATATCTTCTGATATTGTTGGGGAATATAATCTTGTTCTCAGTATTTCTATATTTGTTTCAATTGCACTTCTTTGTCAGTGGCTGTTTGTACTCACTTCATAACTCGGTGCCATTTCTGGGTGTATATTTGTATTATTTTGGTGTTTTTGTTATTTAGTCATATCGGTCTTTCTCTTCTTTTTTTATTCCTACGAAATAGGCTCTCATTTGCAAATTGTCCAGTAATGTGTCAGTCAGTCAGTCAGTTCATCCGAATCCTTTCTCCAGCAAAATAAGGAGACCCTTTGACATTAGAACCTGGCATGAATGTGCATTAGGGGACTGTTACCAGCAAGTTCTGAGCTGACCTACTTTTGATGAAAATTTGACCTACTTAGGTGACCTATAAACCTCGAAAAACATGTCCTAATGCCTCCTAAGACCATGGAAATGTGCTTATTTAGGTCAGTGTCAGTGTGACCTGACCTAATTGGGTCAAGGTCAATGTCATCTACTTTCTGACCCAATTTCTGACCTAATTAGGTGACCTAGAAACCTCGAAATTGGCAAAAACATGTCTCAATGCCTCCTACGACCATGGAAATGGTCAGTCTTTAAGGTCAAGGTACACACTTAAAAAAATATCAAACCCTACTTCGTAGGTCCTGTGACGTTAGTCACACTACTCCTGTTCTTTTCATAGCTATTGTTTATTTTCATCTGATTTTTTTTCTCCCCAGGCTGGATTATGTAATTTCTACGATATTATGCTTGTACTTAAATTGGCCCCACTGGATGTAATATACACTTCCCAATCATGTTACCTCAAAGTCATACAATACTTTGAATTCATGACATTCAGCGATATATTTTCCTCAACTCTATGTGTCATCCAAGTGTTGACGCTGTAATTCACCTCAGGGAATCAGTTGTCCATAATCTACAAAATTGGTGAAACTGCATTAAAAACTCCCATAAACCAGTATTCATGATTCTCCCATTGTCAGCGTTTGTAACCTCCTAAACAGATGGGAAATGTGTTCAGTATATCTGGTAATAGGAATGAACAAGTTTTAAGCTAATTATTACACAAGAACACGCGATATAACATCTTGTTTAGCTGTAACATGCTGAGCCCACTCCACTCCATTTACAAGCGGACGATGCTGATTGGCCAAGAAATATTCACACAAAAGTTGTGCGCCATGTTTTAACCCCAATGCAATCAGAGGGTATATCTAACAGTAGGAGGTGTACAATCTGATGCCATGAGAATGGCAGTATTTGACCTCTGATAAACCAGTATTACTATTTCACCTAGGAATATAGGTTATGTAAAGGTAGGTGTCACTATCATGATAGAGGACCTATATCCATAGTTTGTAAATTGATGAACAATGTGTTACTTTTAGCAAAAATCAGAGAGTAAGATCAGTTGATTCCCTGGTTGGTGATGACCATAGTTATAAGTACTGTCTCACACATTAATTATTTGCAGTTTTACTCCAGTTTGATTTTTCTAATTTGCATCACTTCATTATTTTCTTTCATGGTCACAATGAATGGTTCCATTTGTAAAACAGCTCCTATTTGCTAAATCGCCATACCTGATTTTCCTGATGTTTATCGCTTAAAAAGATGGAATTCCCAATCTATTATCTGTATTTCTTGATTTTCGATTTTGGACATACATACATATGAATTGTGAATACATGATCATATCAAGGGAAATGCTGTTTTTATGCTAGGGACATACATCTATAGTCTGTCTCATCAAAACTAGGAAATCTTTTCAAACATACCCTGAAAATATATTTGATAATAAGATCTATTACCTGGAATCAAACCTCTAGCCCTAGAAAATGACCTTGCATAATTGTTGTTGTTGTCAGATGCCTGTGCTAGTCAGGAAGTGTACAGTGGTGACACCGAGCCGATTCCCTTAATCCACATCGATGACACGAAGACGTGTTTCGAGACATTGAACGAGATTCTGAAATGTGTCATAAGCCTTGAGCAAGAACACAAACAGTACAAGAAGATGGTTCAGAGAATGACTGTGATAGGGTCCCAGTGAGTATAACACTTAACCCTTTGCTACTTGCCGATAGTGTCATTTGTCAGCCATGTATGTTTGGATTAATGCATGCGGGAGGATTTTGTTATGGACATTGTTTTTTTGAAGCAATATATTTGCATGTAGCTTGATTGAAACCTCGCTAAATATATATATTCTCAGAAAGCCCAAGCTTTATTTAATCTGTCCTTCAAAATATCTGCTCACATGTGTCTAAAATAAAACCATACCAGGCGAGAAAATAAAATAAACAACTACAAAACTTTGATTTTGGCAACATTACCATGTGTCTATGTCCCAGCAGAATGATAGTTTCCATAAAAAATTACATCACGATTTGCTCATTTCAACCAGACGATCACGCTAAAATACCAGTGCATCATCCCTGTGGGTTTTATATCTGACATATAAATCCAAGAAAACCTTTATTTCCATGGTAAACACAACAGTCGGCTTGCTAAAGTTCCGTACGAAGCCATTTTTCTTCAGCCAAATTTACCAGGAAACAGATGACAGACAGATCAGCCAAACCGGCCAATCGCTGCCATTATCTCACGTCGTTTAACTAATCAGCTTTGCGGTATTAACCAGTTCAGTTTGCCTCGTTTTCGGCTCAGTATCGAAGGGATATTCATGAATGACAACATGTCTATTCAATCAAATCCTTCGTTATTGTTTGGTTATTGTAAAATCACTCATAATAGGTCGAAAGTCCAGGAAATGACCTTTGAAATGGGACCATGAATTCCCACATTTTACCGTGGAAAATGGGATTTCGATGGCGTTGAAAATGGTCAAAAAACGGCCGATTCTCTCAATTTCTATCACAAGGAAGGTAAAAATAAAATAAGCTTCTTATACGTTTATTGTATTATTACCAATAAAATTTGAATGTATATTGCCGACTATTTTCTTGTTGAACGATGCTGACTATCGACGAGCTGTCACTTGACGAACATTTTTCTGTGATGCTAATATTTTTACATGGTGGTCAATCACGGTCGGTTTCGGCTGTTATGGGTATATACGGTTTTGGCCGGTATAAATACCAAAGGGTTAAATGACACCAGTTGCAGGCATATGTCTCAGACTGGGTAGTTCCCATCTCAGTCTGGGTAGTTTCCATCTCAGTCGGGCTAGTTCCCATCTCAGTCTGTGTAATTCCCATCTCAGTCTGGGGAATTCCCATCTCAGTGTGGGTAGTTCCTAGTCTGGGTAGTTCTTATCTCAATCTGGGTAATTCCTATTCTCGCATCTGTTGTCACAGTTACCATGGTCGTGGTAAACAAAATGATCTGATTAGTCAATATAAATAAGATGTTGATTGGCTAAAAGTACAGTTGCATTTCCCATGAACACGGTACCAGGGGAATCTAGGATCTTAGCGAGGATGGTTTTAGCAAGGACGACTCCACTATGGAGAGAGTTGAGAAGACTTTGAGCATGCACATTATGTCATAAATATTAGAGTCTACATGTATTTGACAATATTCATAGTACAATTGAAACTTATTCCAAAAATGGAATATGTGAAATTCATTAATATTATTCTCAGTGATAACCATATTTTATTCCTTTGATTTTTTGTTTGTTTTCCCAGAGAGACCCCAATAAGTGAAGAGAATTACCAGAAGTACCTCACTACAGTGGTGAACACCCGATTATAGCACCTGGTTACCATTGCCATCCGAGGTCATCATCACACAACACCTCACTACAGTGGTGAACACCCGATTGTAGCACCTGGCTACCATTGCCATCCGAGGTCATCATCACACAACAGGCTAGTTGTCCTGGCAAAAAGTAAGATGACCAAAACACAACCCTCCTGGTGTCTCAATAACGCACAGTATGGTAATACTATTGCCTTGGCAGCAGTGCTAAAGTTCTGTCATCATGACAGTATCCATCATGTCACCTTGGCGACGATAGATGACCATCGTCACGACAACTCTTTACCTTGACAACAGAGACCCATCATCTGAACGGCAAAGCTAAAGCAGAGATGACGACTCAGTTGAGGGGTTAGAAGGCAACGAACAGCAAACTGGTGCTCCGTTTTTCCCACTTTTACAGTGGATACGCATAACATAAATTTACAAGCTCCACGAATTTACAAGTTGTCACTCGTGCAGGCATAAATGTTGATGTCATCCATTGTCATCTGTACATGTATTGACCCATGTGTCATAATATTTTATTCGTTACCGTTACATTGGTGAACAAATAAGGGAGGCATACATGTTGTTCTTAGAGTTCATGTGTAGGTCTATTGTAGATCATTTTGTGTTCACTTTTGTCTGTGTCGAATGCAGCTTTTAAACTGGCTCATGTGATTGTGGGTTTTAATGTCTGTATAGCTTTTGGCTTCAGTTGTTGTGAGCATGGTTACATTTTTAGCCGTTTGTAGTGAACCAATTTTTGTTAACGGTTAGCCTTTTATCGACTCCACAAATGCAGCAATGTGGATAAAGCCCATTCATACATTGCAGGACAAAATTTAAAGGGCATCTTTAGGGGAGGGGGGGTCGCTGGGTGTGAACGGCTCGCTCTTAGCGACCAACCATATGTTATTTTCCTATGTTGGACAGCAGAGTACTGGGCTCTATAATCATGATAATAAGAAAGAATAGGAAACGACCCCCTCTCAGGAATTCCTGGTAACGCCCATGAATTTCTTAGACCTTGATCTCAAGGTCTGCAGATCATAGCACTTTTGGGGCATGTGTATTTGTTTCAGAATGACAGTTCTGATTGGTTGACAAGGGGGGCTTGGATCCTTTCAAATGTATTAAGAACACATCTGAAAAAAAAAATTCCACCATTTTCGACACATGTTCATGAATAAGTAGACTTCTCTTGTTGTTTTTTTTCTTTTAGAAATATATTCATTGTGAATGTTCACTTTCAAAAGGACCATGCACACACACACACACACACCGATTTTGTAAGTCATAATTTTCATGATCTTGGAAACAAACTCTAGATATATTCATTCAGGGATCTTACTTTTAAGATTAAATACCTGTGAGATGTGTCAGGACAAAAGTTTCAGCTAAGCATAATACTTACATCTGGTAATCTCTCTAATAACTGAAGAACTGGAAGAACATTTCTATACCCCACAAATAATGAGTGGATCAAAATGTATTAGAATAGGATGTTGATGAAGTGGTTTGGAGAACATGTAAGAATTTGAAGCTGATTGAATGTATTGAATGATTAGAGAGTTCACCATAAAAAACATGATCAAGTTAAATAATGTATTCAGGTGAAATGTCATACATATATAAGTGCTATTAATTGTATTTTTTGATGAAAATACATTTTTGAAATGTAAATATCTATAGTTGTGTAGAATTTGATTGTATACATCATATTTAGAGGGTTTTCTTAGTAGTATACATTTTGAGATGGTTGGGACACACTTCTTACATGGTTAGACCTCCAAATCCTGCTAAATGTGCCTGTGGTTGTACAAATTCCAAGTTTAGGGAGCATATGGGAACAATTTCACTTTGTGTGTACCACCATGTTATATCCCATATTGGGTTGGGGAGGGGGGGGGGGGGGTTGCTGTCAGATCTGGTGTTTTGCTGCTGGTACAGTTTTGAAAACAATGTTTTCATGACAATATTTGGATTTATTCTGAATTCAAAGACATTATGCTTCTGCTTGCCTTGATTGTGTACATAGAGTAGTAATTAAAACAAGAAAACATCAAACCCTTATGCCATTGTATGCTAGCCTTGATGGTGGAAATATTGGCATGAGGAAAATATTGAATTAGTTTTATTAGTATGATATTATGTACATGTACACTGTGAACAACCACAAACCTACAGCCTTTGTCTTCATGGTCAATGATATAGAACTATACATCTTCACCTTAATGGTGCATTCATAACGTGGATGGAAAGTTTATATATAGCCACATTGTATATAATGTACATTACTTGTTTGAGTGGATAATGAATGATTATTTTCGCTTGATTATTTTGTGGAAATGTTCTGCCTCATTCTTCATCATACTGTCCCACAAGTTCTATCATAGAAAGTACAATTTCACACTGCAAAGAGGATGAGTTGATTGAAAGAAGAAGTGTTTTGAGAACAGTTTTTCTTGTTGACAATATTTTGTATGTTTAGGTGAGGATTCAGTGCTAGTGAAGTACAGTTAGAGCTCCAGGAATGATTCAGTGCTAGTGAAGTACAGTTAGAGCTCCAGGAATGATTCAGTGCTAGTGAAGTACAGTTAGAGCTCCAGGAATGCTATAAAAGATTGGCATAAACTATAACATTTTGTTCACACGATTACTCAGGATAACTTCAAGGCATTGAGTATGTATCACGATTCTCGAATACATGTAACCATGGTAACAGGGCAGTATAATAGTGTATTCGTGCAACACCTATGTCACTCTGCATGTGAACATATGAAGGTTTCTCTCCATACCTATCCTGCCTATTGGGGCAAGTGTTGGGTCTTTTTATGTTTACGGAGAAATAAAAAGTGTTTTAACCTGGAAAATGGATGATTTTGCATAAATACATAATTTCTCATCCCTATTATTAGAGATTCATGCCAGTCAATGTCACAATTACAATGATACAAAGTTTTGTTCATATTTAAATCAAACAATTTTTTCATAATTATTGATATTTGATGGCCAACTTCTCACCTAAATGTACACCATCCTTTACTTAGTGATCAAATTAAACTGATCACATTTCACATTGATTGAAGGTTATTGGAGTGATTGAATTATTGGAATAGTTCCTGTAAGCCACATTCTCCACCAGTCTTGTCTGAAATCATACTGAATGTTGTCAATAGTCCAAAACTTTAGGAGGTTTGCAGTTGGTATCACCAGCAGTTAAGTTGATGGACTCCACAGGCTTTCTTATGTTTGGCCCTTGTTAGTACTGGATTTATAAACATGATTTGGGGCCAAACAAAAGACAGCACATCAGAGTTCATCACCATGGGAGCTCTGTACATGTAACACATATTACAGCCCTTCAACTGTGAATAGAGATATTACTGGTAGATTTTTGTTGCCACAAAAAATATATGATATACATTCGTTCAAAAAATTACTGGTAGATTTAGTTGACCTACTGTTTTATTTTATCACTCGCAGCTCCCATCATCCATGTGTATATATTTGTAGGCTCTCAAATCTCATTTAATAGTTATTTTTCTGTGCGTTGTGCAATAGGATGCATTCAGTTTGTTGGTTTGTGTCGCTGTTCCTTGAGGACAATTGCAGATTCCAATGATAATTATCTATTAATATAATTCTAACTTCCCATATTTGAATGCTGAATTATTTTATTCCATAGGATTAACCAGGTAAGGAGGACATAATTTGACCCCAAAAATGTTGTGCTAGTGAACAACAGGAGTGAACAGCATCTGAACAATGATGCAAATTACTCCAGAATTCCTTCAGGTATCTTTGTTTCCCAAGTGAAACTCATCAATCAGAAATTCTAACATTATTATCTTGGGTTTTTGTACAGCTACAGTACACTGGATTGATTGATTCATAGCTTTCAAAATGAATCACCAGCTGACCAATCATATCTATCGATGAATACAAACCCAGCACATTTATCATTTTCAGATCATTTCAAGAAGACAATGGGTTTAGGGATCTTCATTGGTTGAAGTTTTATCCAGTAATAAGTTAGCCCTAATACTACTACAATACAGGCCTCTTCAACAAACTGAATGCATCCATCCCTTGTGTATAATTATTGGAGTAGACCTGTTTATGTACATATTGTAAATGGCATCTTTTTGAAGGCATATACAGTTTTATTGGTGCATATTAATTATATTGGGTATATTCTGCCAGAAGGCTTGGTTAACCTTCTTATGAGTTGACTGTTCTCACATTTTACCCATTTAAAAATCTGTAGCTCATCATGATCATTCTGCTGAATTGTAAAACCTTTTAAAATATTTTTCTCTCTCTCTCTCTCTCTCTCTCTCTCTCTCTGTCGGAATGAAATTAAAAGCCTGCTTACATCATCAGCTCAATAACATGACAGTTGATATTGACAATACCCAGATGTCATTGTCCAGTTCACAACTGATAGTTTAACATGGTAAACGTGTTTGGTTAGATTCCGAATTAAAGTATTGACCCTCACACAGTAAGAGAGGAAAGAGAGATATAATATCATGTAAAATTGACAGAAAATGCCACCATTGTAGATTACAATCTCTCCGAGAAGCGACAAAAGCCTTTAAAAGGATAGACAAACATCACTGAATCAGTTTCTTTCCATACACTTTGATTTCCAGACACACTATTCGGCAAGAGCAGTTTGTTCTAATTCTGCATGTATGCATTATTCTAGAAGCTTATTTTCATAATGTATATACATGTACCTTCACAATAACCCACATGATCCAATGTTTGAATATGGTGTCTTCTGAATCCTCTGCTAAGTTGGCTCTTTGAAGAGTGGGAGAATGTCATTTTGATGCCAGATCTAGGGTGATCATGCAAAAGAACATTATATATATACACACAATTTCAGATCAACTTTAGTGTGTACTCCCTATGAAGTTTCTTTATTGAAGCAGTGATTGAACAATGCAGTGTTGAATTAAGTGATGATTGAATTATTGAAGAATCTAGACAATTGCAGATCAACTTTTGTAGCTCTTCATATACATTTTCTTTACCAAAGCAGTGATTGAATTAAGTGGTGATTGAATTATTGAAGCAACGTTTGATCATTAAAGCTGTGACTTAATTATTGAAGCAATGATTGAATCCTCAGGGATTGAAGCAATGATTGAATCATCAGGGATTGAATTATTGAAGCAATAATTGAATCACCATGATCACAGGGATTGAATTATTGAAGCAATGATTGAATCATCAGGGATTGAAGTATTGAAGCAATGATTGAAGCAATGATTGAATCATCAGGGATTGAATTATTGAAGCAATGATTGAATCATCAGGGATTGAAGTATTGAAGCAATGATTGAATCATCAGGGATTGAATTATTGAAGTAATGATTGAATCATCAGGGATTGAATTATTGAAGCAATGATTGAATCATCAGGGATTGAAGTATTGAAGCAATGATTGAATCAGCAGGGATTGAATTATTGAAGCAATGATTGAATCATCAGGGATTGAATTATTGAAACAATGATTGAATCATCAGGAAGTATTGAAGCAATGTTTGGATTATGGAAGCACTGATTGAATTATTGAAGCACTGATTGAATTACTGAAGCAATGTTTGAATAAATGAATTAATATTTGAATTATGAAAGCAGTGATCAAATTATTGAAGCAGTTGTTGGATTATAAAGCAGTGACCGCAGTATGAGAAGAGCCAGCTAATATGTATTTCAATGTTTTGGTACTCTATTTTTTGTTGAAAACTTGTTACATAAGAAGGTAGTACATGTGCCAGAGAAAGATATTATTGAACATTGTTTATATGTGAAATTTGATATTGCAGATAAATCTGCTGCTGAATATCTAGATCTGTCTGAACATGTCATCATATTTCCATAATTCTCCACCACCACTACTGTCACTTTCTAAATCTTTAGCATTGTTTTCCATAAGTTTGCAGGTGGAAAAAGCAGAACTTTATGCTGAAAGATTACCAACTCTTTTTGAATGGAAAATTCTGACAATTATTTATATTGTCAAGCATCTTCCAATGCCGAGTTATGTTAGAAGTTAGTCAATACCATGACTTGCCACCCTATTGACTACCAAGGACCACCAATTAGAAGAGGTTTTCCTTCCTATATTATATACCAGTATGTTACCTCATAATGGGCCTAGCTAGCTTACCATATATTTTTATTGTGAATACTATAGGCTCGATTAAAAATGTTCAAAATCCCACCGGTAACAGCTGCTGCATGCCAGTCCAATCTTGTCTCATTTGAACCAGTTCATGAAGGAAAGGAGGAGAGCATTTATGTCTAAAGTATGTAATTGGGGGGGGGGGGGGGATCATACAGCATGTGGGTGGATCAGAAAAACCCATCTATTTTCTTTCCATCCTCATGAATCATGGACATAGGTCATAGAAACATTTGTACTTGCAACGAGGTGATGGGATTCTGTATTTAAAATTCCCAGACGATATCTTTTGTCAGAATATATCGTTTAGCCTACCTTGAGATTTGGTGCGAGGCTTCATACATGGTCATACAGGGAAGAGGAAGGTTGGCATTCTTGAAGATTAGTCCTCAATTATAGCCTTGTCTATTGTCATCCTAAATTTCTCATGGAAATATTAGTTTCTCAGGAATATTTCATGAGCAGATGCATCAATTGATTTCAAATTTAGTGAATGGCTTGAAGGTTGATTTTGGATTTCTCATACCTGTACTTTGACACTATCTTCTGTCAGAATTGATCTGATTTATTGTACATTCTGTGAGGATAGGATGTAAATTCTGATTCTATCGACCAATGTGACCAGAAAAGCAATGACTTGATTGCTGTGGACCAGTTCATTGTAGACTGGGGAATAGGCCTACTTTTTGAATTTGTGGACCAATATTATGTGACCAGAGATTATTTGGACCAAGCCCTTACAAGTACAAACAGCATGAAGTGGATTCAAGCCTTTATTTTCATATTTTCAGTGTGCAATTCAGTTTGCATGAAGTGCTCTGAGTAGCATAATAGTGTGTTTCTGGCCAGTATGTGCATGTTTGTATATATTGCGGTTTGTAAATGAAAATAGCTTGGAGGCAATCCATATAGCATGTGGCACTGCAGTGAAAGAAGGCAGGTCTTAGTTGCTAAATTCTTGTTTTATGGTTACAGTATAATGTTTGTAATAGAACACACGATGAGCTTTAAAACTAAAGTTTGTGAGGTAACGATGTGCACTTTGCAATTATGGCTCAAAATACAGTTTATGAGATCTTTGAACATGGCCAAGTGGATGAGCTGGGGCCTATTTAGACAACTGTATCACATCGTCATACAAATGATATATTTTAGACTTTCCATTGTGATAATACAAATCAATATTTCACCATGCACTGTCACAAAAATATCAATGTCCTCTTTGTTGATTCATGACAAACTTCTGTCGTGAAACTTTTGAACAGTATGTTTCTACTAAACCATTCACTCGTTTGAACTCTACATATTGCCCAATGTTTTCTATATCATTTATACTGTCTAATAATTCCAAAATTGATATGCAGCAATAAAATCCTATATCTAAGAATAAACCTGTCCGGAGATCAAATTTTTTGATCATAAAGGGTGTGAAACGTCATTGCCGACTTTAGATGATGCGGAGTCACTGGTTTACAAGGCAACGTTGGATTATTTTGTTCACAGACTTTTCCCCATTTGATAACAAATTTTAGGGTATTGCAAATGTTAAAGAACTCCCGGGTGCCTATTCTTGGTGTGACATCACGTGGGTCATTAAATTATGACATTTCGCACCTTTACTGCTGAAGAGTTCCATCTCCGGATATATTCAGTTCTGATTGGCCAAATTTCTCCACAGTCTGGTATATTACAACTTAATAGCTGTTAACACAGAATGTTACCCCTCTTCTCCGGATTTGAAACTTACGGTAACAATTTGGTGCAAGACTCACAAAATATAACTGACAAAAGATCTGCTGTTGTATTGTCAATCTATTGTCCAGGATATTACCTCGTGAATACCAAAACGTTTGACCCTAACAGAAAACCTGAACCTGGTCATCATTGAATTACTTACACCATATCTGTACCATAATATTTCAATCTGTACTCCACAACATACATGTAATCGACCAATCCGTGTAATATTGTTGACATTTATTTCAAAAGACTACAGATTTCAGTCCCATAATTGTTACATGTAACTGTTGAAGTTTTAAAGAATATTACGATGTTTTGTTTGAATTTGTTGTCTAGTAGTAAAAGTTTCTTTCGCTTCTGTACTGAATCGTGTATGGCTAATTTTCTGTGCTGCAGTTGACCCCAAGTAAACTGCTTGTATTAAAAAAAATTAAAAACATATCTGTGTTGTTCATTTTATTATGCTCCTACCGATGTAATCAGCAGGATTTATATGATGAATACTTTCAATGGCAAAGAGACACTTGGATAATGTTGGTAGACAGTCTCTGAATGTTGATACAGCAGTGTCAATTCACACGGACAACAAAGGAATCCTCCATACAGGTCTGCACTGTGCTCCTTTACCTCGGCATGATAACAGGCTCTGTACAACTAATGTTTGAACGGTCCGCTGAAAATTACATCGATGACCCGACGATGAGGGACAGCTTTGTTGAATCTCATTATATTCCAACACAAGGTGAGTTTATGTGAAGAAAAGCTGGATGGGCAATGCGTTTTATGTCGGGGCTGATATTGGGGCAACCCTTTATGTCACAACAAACAGGGCATTCCCTGGATATGGGCATCTGAATAAAATCCCAGTGGGATTTAGGTGCATGTGTGGTTCAGAGTAGGGAAGTTCAGCATGGATATGATTCAAGAAGTATTGTGATAATCTCAATGGCGGACAAAAACTTTTACCTTCTACTTTTACCTTAAAGAATAGATCACGGTTACTTGAATAGGGCTGTGATCAATAAGCAAATTGACATCTGTGCTGTAAATCTAGAAAAGCTACTTCAATTACGCAAATACTTTAAATGTATACTTGACCTAGAGAACATGGGTAAATTTTGGTCATTTGCAATAGACTTCAAATGTGGTATGTCATGGCATGGATGATAAAAAGAGTTGACTTTTGTACGCCCGCCAAAAGGCGGACGTATTATGTGATGGCGGTGTCTGTCCGTCCTTCATGTCTATATTTGGGACAGTTTTCTATCTACAGTTCCAATTTTTGGTGAGTGGATACCCTGCAGAGAAACAATGTGTCGCGTACCAAAATGAAGGTCGAGGTCAAAGGTCACTGACCTAAAAAACAGGAAATCACTGAAGTGTTCGGTCTATATGTGAACGTTTTCTATCTACAGTTTCAATTTTTTTTAAGTGGATACACTAGGTGGAGACTGTCTTGTACCAAAATTGAGGTCAGAGGTCAAAGGTCACTGTTGCCTAAAATTTGGAAATCAGTGATCATTGACAGTTTTCTATCTATCTACAATTCAAATTTTTTGTGAGTGGATGCCCTAGGGGGGGGGGGGGAACGATGTGTTGCATACCAAATGTAGGTCGAGGTCAAAGATCAGTGTGACCGAAAAATCAGGAAATCATTAAAAATTTCTAATCTTTTGTGAGTGGATTCAGTAGGGGGATATGAAGTGTCGCATACCAAAAAATAGGCCAAGGTCAAAGGTCACTGTGACCCCAAAATCAGGAAATTATTAAAAATAAAAAAAAATTGTGTCAGTAAATACATTAGGGGCACATTGTGTCCCCTACCAAAATAAGTCAAGGTCACTGACCCAAAAATCGTGCAAAATCATGATTTGATCATGTCCACTGAGAAATTACGGGGAGCCGTTTTGTCATGTACCAAAATTTAGATCCAGGTCAAGGTAACTGCGACTCCAGAATCGAGGTCAAAGTTCAGTGCGACCTAAAAATCAGGGAATCATTAAAAATAGTAAACATTTATAAACAATGTTTCTATTTATTAACAAATCAAACCTGTTTCAATTCTATGCCTAATTAATCTCCGTCAGGAAGATATACAACGTAGAAAACGGAAGTTAAACTCAAAAGTTAGCTCCCCTTGCGGAGAATTGTCCGCCAGGGGAACTCCCATCCACTCCAGCAGGATTACTATAAAGGGTCTGCACAAACCATTCGGCCTTGTGGTAACTCCCATAGCAGACTAGTAATCGCTGGATTGACACAGACATGGATATCAAATCGAGACATTAACTCCACAAATTAACTCTGGCCCTAGTTGCATAGAGTAATTGGAGAAACTGATACAGTTTACTTATCTTCTGATTGTCTCCATCCATGAAGCTGTGCTCGTGGTGTGGTACAGCAATCCAACCAAGATTATTCCTCGTGTGCCTTCGGCCGCTTAGATAGGTCCTCTTGGTAGGCACTGTATGATACTGGGATGGTACTCTCTAACCCAAGCCTTGAACATACAGGGCGATACTTGGTCTGACCATAAGTATTCTGAGGGACACTCCAACTTAGAGGGCCACCAAGACCACACCACTCTCAGTAACAAGCACCCTCAGGACAATTCACCATTCTAGGAGAGATGAGAAGAACACGCTGGAATTGTCGTGCAAGTTCGCTGGATCCCGAAGCTCGCCGTCAACCCTCTGTACTTGCATCACTAATGTTGACCCTAGGCCTGGAGCAGGTGTTCTTTTTGGGAAGACTGGCCAGGGACCCAGCTGAGAGATCTAGAAGGAAGTCAGTTTCTGAAAGACACAAGCAAAGTGCTGTTAAGGTAAAGTTTTTATTACTCACCATAGTGTCAGGCCTTTATAATGATGCTGCATTCCTGGCTGGCCA